>JASCZW010006249.1:0-103963 GCA_034211315.2 Aedes japonicus
TACCGTACCGCAGAGGTAAACACGGTCCCTAAACAGCAAAGTCACACAAAACTTTCCTTCCTATTCTCACCTGATTGCAAGGACGTACGGCTGGCGCCGTTATTGATTATTAAAGAAATTGAATCACTGAAACGTGTACAGTGAGAATGGTCGGTTACTCTCAGCCCTATTCAGTTGATTCATTGTGCAATTTCACCGAATCTGATCAATCACGGAGTAGCAACCATTGATACGTGCAGTCAGTCAAACTAAGCGTAACAAAGAAATGTGTTAAAAAGTGGCCCACTCTATAGACGGTTGTGAAAACAAATTAATAAAACCTTTCTAAGACCATACAGATTTTGAAAATGTTCTAGTGAAAGATGTTATGACCACTTGAGAACCATCATAAGAACCTATTGGCCCCCATCGAAACCAGTATAGGGGCTGAATGGCCACAGCTGTCAAACTTCACGGCGATATTGTGGTTAGTTTTTGCTGTTCTGCTTTGTTCGATTCTCTTCTCGATTCATTCAACAGTAAATACCCGTCAAGAAAAAGTTCAAGTGTTAGGGAAATTATGTTTGATAGCAAAATATATGAAACAAATTTAGTTTGTCAAATCGTAGTCTTCTCCAAATCATATGCGCAATTTTACGAATATTGAGCGATATAAGTGAACTCAATATTGAAATGCAAGTTTACTAGTAAAAAGCAAAATTGAAGGAAATATATTCATAAGTGATCGAAACCTCGAAATCTATGATTCGAACGATTGTTTCAGATCTACAGTTCAATTGTACATTTAAGGTGTATCTATTTTTCCACATTTCAATTATTTCATTTATTTCAATGAGGCGATTGCAAGAAAATCACAGTTTTGCTAAAAGCCAATTTATCTTAGCAATGGCTACTATAAAACTATCTGGTCGCTTGTAGCTTTCTAAATGCCTAATTAGCCGTTTAATGCATTTACTGAAGGCAAGATGGTTTTAAAATGCTTTTTCAACTGACCATAATAAGATAATATGAATGAGTCCTAAAACGGCTTTTCAAAACAGTATTTTATGAGTTTATAAAGGCACAATAATACCTTTGATAGGAGTAAAAGGACTTTATAAAATAGTATTTTATGAGTTTATAAAGGCACAATAAAACCTTTGATAGGAGTAAAAGGACTTATAAAATTTGAAACCTATTGGCATCTCTTGCTGCCATAATAAAACCGAATTGATGTCTAGTGGCTTTCATAAAACTTTAGTAAAACTTAGTAAATCTGGATGGTTTTGGCAATGTTACTTGGGATGATATGTACAACCACCCATCGAAGCGCCGAAACTAAGTCCGACAGCAATGGGCTCTCCTCGCTGTTAGACTTGATCAAGTTTAAATAACTACCGATTATCCTAATCATGCCATTGTATGAAGGGCCAAAAAGGGGTTGGGTGGATCGATAGGCAACATCACCTATACGTATCCACAGGGATATAAAGAATCTCCTTCCGACAACAAGATTGGAGAAATTGGTCAAAATAGCAAGCCATCTAACATGAGGTTGCCCCAATGGGCGGGGAGAAGAGCCCGCCCTCTATTCACAAACTGTTAGCAATGGAGAGTTGGCATTCCCACTCTCCCCATCCAGAGTGCTTCAATCGGGTGCCCTGATGGTGCCTCCCATTCCCATGAAATATTTATATGATAGTGTATGTATTCATGTAAATGATAAATACTACAAGCATTCGTATCTATCATATATGATCTTCATTTAGTTGATCCTGAAATGCAAGAAATGTTGTAAATTGTTAATTTCTAGAGTTCTGTGGGTCCACACTTATGCACGTTTTCGTTAGTTTTCAGCGATAGCAGCAATTCACCAAAAACTCGATTTGATGTATCCTGAAAAAGTTGGTTATTGAAATTTATATTTTTTAGTTTCAGCAATCCGCTTTTATTTTTGCTGGCCTAATAATTATTGCTCCTGAATTAAGAAAATCCATAATCCAATTTATATGCAATAATATACTTTATAACAACAAACAAAGATAAAAAAAATTATTTTGCTGCTATATCCCGTAATGTTTTTCCATGTTATTAGGGTGAATCTAAGGCTAGGATGATCTCAAAGCGCGCTGCAACAATGAACGTAATGTGAATAGTAAAATTCTCACTGTGACCTCCAGGCACACGATCCGCTGTAGCTGGTGAAAAAACTACTTGATGTGATATTTCCACAATGGAACTGACTCTTAGCTTCGGGTTTTGACCAAGAATCCCTACTGACCCCCTGCGGGACGACAGGCTGACCAGTTCAGCAAAAGGGAAAAAACTGTCTCCCGAATCTTATGCTGAAAAACTTAATATTACGTTAAATATCATCGGATGGAGTAGATTAGAGCACAAATCATTTATCAGACGATATTGCGACAATCAGTATGAACAGTCGTCGTTGCATTTATCGCAACATGCAGCATGAAACTCCAGCAACGCAAATGTTCGCCGAAGCCCATTTCGGGAAACTCGTCGCATCTGCGATACAGGTTTCACTCAGACAAAGGGATCAATTCGCGGCGCCCACGGTCGAGTACGGTGGCCACTACTAATGCCCTGACACGTGTCCATTCGCTGTCTGGACGGATTTACGCCGGATGGAGTGAGTGCTTTGCTGGTGGATTAAAATTCCACCCCATCCATGCGCTGTTGCTTGTCGATCATCAAATTAAAACGAAAACGCAACACCAAAGCCCATCGATTAAATCAAACTTCCTCTGGCTGCTGGAGTAATAAAACAACAATTTTCCATTTTCACCACCCTGCTTCCGAAAGAATCTTTAATCCATTCTCAATTTTCATCCAACGAAAACACAATAAACGGATTCCTTCTTAACTGCATTACCAATTTGTCTAGACTGTTTTTCGGCCAAGAAAACTTTATCCTTCGATTTCCTGGATTTACTCCTCCCAGAGATTCTCTCCCCGACTTACCAGGAGCCGAAAAGATTTGTGTACACATAGGAGAGACCAATAGGAAATTATTATTTCCTCGGTTTGTGACTGTTCCTTCCGGAGGACCCTCCGAACGAGGAAGCGAGGCGTGCAGTCGATTCCAGTTCGATAAATTGTGCTGCCTTCGTTCCAGACGCGACGCATAAAATCAGAGAAATAATGCACTTTATTGTTGGAGACAGTTACTGGTGCTGGGTTTTTCTTCTTCTCTGTATGGCAAGGCTCGAAACAAGGGGGTTCCTCGGCGTACGGAGATGGCCATTTGAAAACGAAGCGAGCGTTATAAATCCCCTTCCGTTGATCGCCATTTAGTGCACTTTCCGATGATTGAGATCGAACTGTTTTCGAGCACAGGAAAGCCAGCCTCGATTCAAGGGGAAATTGATTGGATTAGGAGCAAATTTGAACTACGACGAGGGAAAGAGAGACCTTCGGGCAATCGATTATTGTTTTGGTGTAATACTGTCAATTTAGATTTGCTGCAATCAAAATTTCATTTGAGATGGAGAGTTTATGGGCAAGAGGTATTGAATAAGTGTGAATGATTCAATTGCTATGGTTACTGATAGTACGGTAATAGTTTTCATAAATGTTTTATGAACTGGATTGTTTGATTAGGAATTGTTTAGCTGAAATATCCTTCCATCATCTATCATCCATTGGAGATTTTGGTAATCAGTGACGGAACTATCAATTCACTCGCGACAAAACGGAACAACGCTATTCCATTATATTCTGATACGGAAGTTCCGGTGTGAATCGACCGGTAGGCACTTTGGTACACTTCTAAATTTCGGTCGATAATTTCTCAATTCTCCAAATGTTTTTACTATATTTGTCGTAACCCGAGGTAAAGCCTCCTTCCAATGAACTCCGGTGTGAGTAGATCAAAGTTACAACGAAAGTTTTTTTTAATTCTTTTTTTTTTGGCCATGATTAGTCGAATAAATTATTTGAAAACAATGAATTCATACATGATCTCTAGACTAAAATTTGAAAAGGGCGGTATTCCAAAATCACGAAACCGAGAAAACTGGAGGCAAAGATTGTAAAACGAAAATCTAATCCTATTTTCCATTGAAAGCTCCAATGAACCATCTATTATGCTCACATTTTGTATTATAATGTTGTGCTTAACCTTTCAACACAATTTATGCAAAAATATGTTTTATTGAGCTAAAAATTGATAAAAATTAAAATACGCGCTGTTTATTATCAGGGTGTTATTACGCCTTAGTTTTTTCGTCTGTTAAACATTTTCTTTGTTATTACGCCTTTGCTCTTCAGTCACATTGATTAAGTGGCGAGGCATTACAACCCAGTGTTACCATACCAAAACAGTTAATTTTACTAACTAGAAGGGTCTAGGTAATACTAGGGAAATCAGAGGTAAGTGATTCTATCGAATGAACATTGTTCTAACTGTACCATTTGAATTGTGGATTCTTAATCATGTGTATACAGTCATGGACATAGACAACGTGATGGAATCAAAGCTGCGACATCGAATGAGGGGACCTGAGGGCTGGATGCATTATGGTTCAGATGACCATAGAGGATTTTATTCCTGTTCTGTGCGTTAAACATAACGTCGCTAGTAGTGCGCTGTATAGCGGATCTGATGCACTAAACCTTCTGCTCAAATATGAACGAGACTGGTTAAATAAAACACAAACGGTTAATTGTTCTTCAATATTTATGTTGTCTCCTTATGCCTATGCCTAAAATCTGCAAACAGACTCCTAAAGAACTCAGGGTGTGGGGATGAGGGTGCCAACTCCTCGACCCACTAAAAACCCACCCGTGCCTCGAGCCCTGGCCCTCCCCGGAACCACCTTTCGGTATTACTTCAGGGAGGGGGCTAGTGTGCTTTACGCACCCACTATGTCTAACTACATAGGTCTTTAGTAGTTAGCTTCGCCGACCTGACGCTGATGCCATATGTCTTCGTCATCATCACCGTCATCATCGCTTTGCAGATCCCATTCAGAGGCTGAATTTTTTGTCACGACATCCTACAGGGTAGCCGGCAGTTTTACGCGTTTGAGTCATTTGAATCATTCTGTGACAACGGAACCTTGCGCTTCATCCCAACATCAGAACGAGATCCTTAAATAGAGTTGGTTTATATTCTTTTAAAATAATACAGTTGATCAAGGCATTATTATCTATGTTCATTTTGGCTAGCAAGCATAACAGTGGACCGACGACTTGAGAGAATTAGTGACGGTTATATAGGATTACTGTTAGAACTGGCATGGAGTGGGAAGCGATAGATCATTACGTAACTTATCGTTACATAATTAGTGAACTACCACTCAATAAATTGTACTTCTCAACATACCATCAATTGATAAGATCCTTTTGACATCTTAATTTCCATTGAGTACTGGTAAATTGTTTCCCGCGATCGCAGAATTATGTCCATGGCCTTGAAATTGTTCCCTCGCAAGGGGATGGTGACTGTGCTATAATCTCAGCGGTAAGCATAAGATTAATTAATACAACTAACCTAATGAGTGTGTTAATTAGGACCAATTTTACATATTTAATGGCGGCAGGTGAAGTCGAGGGCACGTTCGATCTTTGCTGTGAAACTTTTGGTGATGTTCCCACTACCAAATTTAACGGTTCGACTTATTCGTTGCGTGATAGAGCAATCATGAGGAGATTCTTCAATACCAGCACACTTGCATACTGTAAACAGTTACTAACTTGATAAATTCTCGGCACTTTTTGGCATTTTCCGATTAGAATTTGCTTCCTTCAATCTCCATGAAACGTTATCCTTAGCAACCTATCGACGGCGTAACAACAATCAATCAAAATCAACAACATTATATCCACGGCATAATTCCAATTTGACATTTCAATGGGCGAAAACATATGGCGAAATTACTTTTGCTTTGTGACTAGGGTGTAATGGTTATTTTCAAGTTTTGATAAGAAAAAAAGTTATATTTACGGATAAAAATCCATATCAAGTTTATGTGTGATCGACATAGATATTTGCAATTACCCCAAACTAATACTTTTTATGTGTAGGCTGCATGAAAATGTATAATTGGTACACGTATAGTTTATGATTCGTTATTCATACATATCAAAAGGTTGGTTGGTGAAATAAATAAACAACAATTATACAAATGATAAGCAGTAACACATTTTCTATGAAAAGACAAAACATATATTTTTTGTTGTACACATTACCTTCATCAAGAAAAAAAATAATAAAGGAAATAATTTCACTGATGTTTTTAAGCATTTATTTTTGTAAAATGTACGCCGGCAACTGCCTCTTCAGGGAAAATACATTCTAGCAATTTTTCCACCTGTTGATCTGATGTATTCAATTGGTTCTCCTCTTCAGATGAAAGTAGTATGAGGCAAAACTTCCAGTTTCACCATGGTGCACCAGTGTAAATTTGACGATACCGTGTCTCTATGAAATGCAAGATTTGCATTAGCAGAATAAAGATTAATGCATGAATTAGATTACATACTTGTGCCCTGTCACCGATAAACTTTTTGTCGGAACATTCCGTAGATATTCTAACTTTGGCCAGATGAACATGGCTTCCAAAATCGCGTTCAATTATTATTCCTTTGTTTTTATCGCCCAATTCGTTATTATGATCTAAATCTACAGAAAAAAAAGGTTTGACAATAAATATAACATGCAAACTCAAGCTAAATAGGGAATATTACCTTGGAAAATTTCAAAGCTCAATCTCGTTTTCTACCGCCATTTTCAATATTTTTATTATTTTTATTTTACTTCTTAACGCTTCTTCTCTTGATTCGAAAACACATTTGTGATATTTTCAATCGTAATCAAATTTATGTGTGAGATGTTATGGTTTTCAACTATTAGTACTGACACATATTTTCTAAATGGAATACTCATATATGCAATCTTGTTTGGTTATTAGCCGTTTGTAAACGCTGTTAAAGGGCGATACGGTCAAAATTTGGTCAATATCAACTTGACGTATTTCTTTCAATTTTGCATTTAAAAAACCTGAACACCCCTCATTTTGAAGGTGTGTGTGTGTAGAATGTTGTTCCTATTTTGATTTTGGAATTCACTCTTCAGTTGTCAAAATGCCGTCCAAGCAAGAAGAGCAGCGTATCAAAATTTTGCTCGCGCATCGCGAAAATCCGAGCTACTCGCACGCAAAGTTGGCAAAATCGCTAAAAGTTGCCAAATCAACCGTTACAAATGTAATTAAAGTGTTTGGGGAACGTTTGTCGACAGCCAGGAAGTCTGGATCGGGGGAAATCGAAAACCGGAAGCCGCTGAGACGACAAAGAGAGTTGCCGGTAGTTTCAAGCGAAACCCTAACCTATCTCTCCGAGATGCCGCAAATAAGCTGGGTGTATCGTCTACAACCGTGCATCGAGCCAAAAAACGAGCCGGACTATCGACTTACAAGAAGGTAGTGACTCCAAATCGCGATGATAAACAAAATACGACGGCCAAAGCGCGATCCCGGAGGCTGTACACGACGATGCTGACGAAGTTTGACTGCGTGGTAATGGACGACGAAACCTACGTCAAAGCTGACTACAAGCAGCTTCCGGGACAGGAGTTTTATACGGCAAAAGAAGGGGAAAGGTAGCAGATATTTTCAAGCACACGAAACTGTCAAAGTTCGCAAAGAAATATCTGGTTTGGCAAGCCATCTGTACCTGTGGTTTGAAAAGCAGCATTTTCATAGCTTCCGGGACTGTCAACCAAGAAATTTACGTGAAAGAGTGTTTGAATAAACGTCTGCTGCCTTTCCTGAAGAAACGCGGTTGTTCCGTACTGTTTTGGCCGGATTTGGCATCTTGCCATTACGGTCAAAAGGCCATGGAGTGGTACGCCGCCAACAACGTGCAGGTGGTTCCCAAGGACAAGAACCCTCCCAACACGCCAGAGCTCCGCCCAATTGAGAAATACTGGGCTATTGTCAAGCGGAACCTAAAGAAGACCAAAAAAACTGCTAAGGACGAGCAGCAGCTCATGGCAAACTGGCTTTCTGCGGCGAAGAAGGTGGACAAGGTGGCTGTACAAAATCTGATGGCAGGGGTCAAGCGTAAGGCCCGGCAATTCGGATTTGGAAAAGCGGAAGCCTAACTGAATATTTTTCCTGAATTTTATACTAATTGAACTTGAAAAAGAAATATAATTTGATTTTTTAAATAAACGATTTCACCGATTTACACGCGTTTTCCCTTGACCAAATTTTGACCGTATCACCCTTTAGGGGCCGAATGTATCTATCAAATTATGCAATGTGAAAAATTGCAAAGTTATTTGAACTAAAATAAAAGTTTCATTGAAAATTTCTTCAATCTACAGTAAACAGCTGCTGCCACCTGGGTTTGCTGCGCCTGTTGTTGATAATCCGGTTGATTCAAGCCACTCCCAGGTTGTCCGCTCTGGCTGGACATGCGCACCCTTTTAGCAGCACTGTGGTCCATTCCACCTTGGTTCTGCGCTTGCTGCTTTTTTTTTATTTTTATTTTATTTATTTATTTTGTCGTCAATCAATAGTAGACCGTTTTGTTACAATAGTGCTTACATTTTTTGTTTCACTTAGTCTTAGAAAACTAACACATCAGATTTACATTTTTAATGTTTTGAATCGTTCGTTATTATCTAATTGAATTGAAGTATTGTTTTAGTTTTGTTTTGGTCATAGTGAAGTCTACATTTTCTCCATGCTTATTGTAAGTTGCCATCATCTGATTCAGAGGTCCGAATTTGGCGTAATTTGTACGATGATGGCTTGTTATAAATATATTTCTATTTCGTAGTTGCCGCGACGGTATGTAAAAATTAAGTTTTGACAAAAGTTCTGCTGAATCAATGCGTTGCGAAACAATATCATTTACGAATGATACTAATGCAAATTCACGGCGCTCTTTTAATGATTGGATGCTGATGAGCATGCAGCGGGCTTCATAAGATGGAAGCGGAAACCTTGTCCAACCTAATTTACGAAGTGCATACAGTAAAAATTGCTTCTGCACCGATTCTAGTCGTTCTTCATGGGTGACTGAAAATGTTGACCAAACTACGCTACAATATTCCAGTATTGACTTTACATATGCAATATACAATGTTTTTATTGTGTACGGATCATGAAAATTGTAACAAAATCGTTTTATAAATCCAAGCATATTATTTGCTTTGTTGATGATAGTATTGTAATGATCAATGAAAGTTAGTTTCGAGTCCAAGATAACTCCTAAATCCCTTGTTCTTTTACATTTTTCAACTGGCTGATTCCCTAGATTGATAGTTATGTCTGGGGTGTTTCGTTTCCTACTAAAAGCTATTGAATTACATTTTTTTACGTTCAGCTGTAAAAGACTTTTGTTGCACCAAGTATAGAAATCATTTATTTCTTTCTGGAATGTCATGATATCTTCTTTGTTTCTTATTTCTAAAAATAGTTTCATGTCATCAGCGTAAATAAGAAATTTAATGTTTTTGAGAATAAAGGAAATGTCATTTACAAACAAAATGAATAAGAGGGGACCTAAGTGAGAGCCTTGGGGGACTCCAGAAGTGACCTTAATAGGATTTGATTTCTTCCCTTTGAATCTAACTATTTGTTGACGGTTAGTAAGATAGTATTCGAGCCATCTGAGGATTCCTGCCTCAATTCCCATTTTTCGCAATTTGAATAGAAGCATGGGTATGTCAATACGATCAAAAGCCTTGCTGAAGTCTGTATAAAGAGCTTCTACATGGTTGCCATTGTCCATTGCTATCAGTGAGTAGTTGACGAATTCCAATAAATTTGTGCTAGTTGATCGTCATTTGAAGAATCCATGTTGCTTCTTAGTCAGTCTGTTTTTGATTTGAGAAAACAATTTTTCATTGATAATTGCTTCAAAAAGTTTAGGAACGCAGGAAATAATGGCAATTCCACGATAGTTACAAATGTCCGATTTTTTCCACTTTTAAAAATAGGTACTAGATAGGAACTTTTCCAAAGTTTGGGAAAAATCCCAGATTCCAGTGACATATTAAAAAGCCAAAATAAAGGTGCTGTGAGTTCTAATGCTAAGTTCTTCATAAATACGGGTGGTATTCCATCAGGGCCAGAACCTTTGGAAACGTCTAATTTATTCAAACCTTCCAAAATGTTCTTGAAATTTGACTTGACTAACTCCAATGTCCCTTGAAAATTCTGGGAAGAAATTGAAATATTCATAATCGCGATCTTCTTCATCAAACGTGGTATAGATTTCTTGGAAGAATGTTGCAAATAGATTGCAAATTTCTTCCGCGTTATCACCAACATTTGAGTGTAGATGCATTCTAGATGGGAAATTGTCAGATTTCAGCTTAGTTTTAACATAATTGAAGAATTTTTTGGACAAGACTTAATTTCAAGTTCGGTTTTTGAATTATGCTCATCATATGCATTACTAATAGCTAGATTTAGTTCATCGCAAATCTTCAAATAGTATGTCAGATTATTACTGTTACAATCTCTTTATACATTTTGTGGGCCTTTTGCTTCCGATTTTTTAAATTTTTATTTCTTTATTATACCAAACTGGGTGGTTCAAATAACCTCTTCGCCTAATTTTTTTGAGTGGTACTTGTTCAACTACTATTTCAAACAATAATTTATAAAAAACCTCAACAGAAGTTTTAACATTTGCTTCATTCTTAAAAATCGTTTGCCAATCAATTCCGTTAAGTTTGTGTCTTATGATATCATAATTTGCTAAATGATATTGAAAGACCTCTTCATATTCATAGTCGTTGGGTTTTTCGTATTCATGAACAAATAAGGAAAACTCAATTGCTGTGTGAAAAGCTTCATTTTTCCATAATGGAAAAATAGATTTACTTACACAGAAGTCTTCCTGAATATTTGTCAATAAAAAATCAAAATAGCAATTTTGTTGGTTTTTTACATGGTTAATTTGATTGAGCCCCAGGCCTGCAGTTTTGTCGAAAATAAGCTGCAATGTTTCATTCTCCCCAACGACTGGTAGTAAGATGGACTCGTTATCATTGTCTAGAATGAAGTCAGCACTACGTTGATTAAAATCACCGTATATGTGAACTTTCACGTCTGGTGAAAGTTGAGACATAATTTCATCAGCAATTTGAAAAAAAATGGTCATATGCTTCTTTGCGAGCGTTATTTGGGGGGAAATACACTGTGGCAAATACGTGTATTTCACCTGCCATGTGTACTTTCATACATGTTCGAATTCTTTAACTGTAGATGTATCAATGATTTCTGAATTAAATTTGGTAGAAATAGCAACTAAAACACCCCCACCGGACTTCTTCTCAGAAATTTCCAAATTGCGATCATTTCTAAAAACATTATAAGCATTTCCAAAAACTTCTTCACTCCTAACACTTTGGCTGTTGTTGCATTTGTTGTTGACGTTGTTGCTGCTGCAGCTGTTGAAATTTGCGGATCTGGTGCTGTTGAAAAGGAACTCCTTGCTATGCAAAGTTTTATGACTATCGAGGAAATGGACATGCTGTTGTTTTTGTTGTTGTTGCTGTCATTTATTTTCACCTTTGTCGTCCTGATGATCCATCGGTGAGAAAATGACGCTTTGGATAAGGAATAGGACAGCTGGCAACGTCCGTCGTAGACATGCAATCTCCCTGCTTTCGGGAGATCCAACATAACTTGTTCAGAAGTAATCCATCAGCAGCGACTTTTTTAGCAGGTAAAAGGCTTTACTATCCGGTATAATTTTGAGGATTTCTAAACAATGGATAGACCCTGAAAAGAGTAAAAATGTAAATTGGATCTTGGTTTCAAATTAAACTTAAAAATGCTTACTCTTCACAATGTTACACAGTCGACATTTTGAAACACTGAAACAGAACAACATTTTGTTTCAAACTGTCATAAAAGATTTTAAATCTTGATAAGATCATCTGATCTTTTTCAAAGATCTAAATGAAAAATGAAGAGATCTGATCAAATGATCAGGAAGTCCGACCCCGTGGTTGCTACTCATATAAAAAAATATTGATTTTTTTGTAATGTATGTACATATATGCTTCAAGCTCAAGTCGAAATAGAAAATGATGATTAGAATAGTGTTTGCTTGAAATATTTAACTATATGCCAGAATTTTAAGCTAACTGAAAAAAAAGCGGAACAGCGATACAACTAGAGCAATGCGTGATCCGGAAGTACGCCCTAAATTATTTTTCTTGTTTCAGGAGGTGCCTAATTGATTTTAATGTCATCGTCAAGGTAAATGAGTTGTTCTGAAATTGTTCAATCAAAGTATAATACAATATGATTTGTTTACATTTTGGCTCTTCCGCCCTTTTCAAATGTTAGTCTAGATCTGGAGATCAAAATACAGATATTACAAAAAGTTCCCATGAACACTAGCACCACGTAGCAGACGAATCTAATGTGTACACCATTTAAAAAGCTCTGAACCCTCGAATATTTTTTGAAGATGCCATCTTGCGGTATCTCAACAATCTCGAGATTAAGATTACACAGTAAGTTTACAAACACACTAACACCATGTACTCCAACTTAAATTTCAGATTCCCAAATATGAACAAACGGACTTGAGATGACATTTCAATCGTGCAGAAAATTCTAGAACCTGGAATTGTTCTTCTGCAATTGTTTGATTCATTTGATTCAACTCAATTAACCCTTCCCAAGAGAATTAGAAGATACATACGCTAAGGAGTGTATCGAAAAGTAGTTATAAACATTCGATGCGTTATTACGCATAAACTACTGTATATATTTTTAGCGTGTAAGCGCCATTTGCTTTGTTTACATGTCAAAAATGATTATTCGGTTCATTCATTTCCGTTGATAAAGTTGTATTCAAAATGTCGCGAATTGAATTTGAGACTAAAAAGAAAATTCTGCACACTTGGTGCACCGAAAAGGGTGTTACTTACAACCAGATTGCGAAAAGAGTAAATGTTCACCCGGCAAGTGTAAAACGCATCATCGAAAAGTTTGGTAAGGAGTGCTCCTCAAGGATTTACCAAGAAGTGGCCGGAAACCCGGCTCCAGCAACCCCGATTTGGACCAAAAAGTTGTGGATTATATTCAACGGAACAAATCTGCCTCTACTCGCGATCTAGCCAAGAAGTTCAGGACCAGCATCGGAATGATTCAACGAATCAAGCGCAGGAATGACTTGAAGACGTACAAAAAGCAGAAAGTGCCCAAACAAACTCCGGAACAAAAGTCTCGTGCCAAAACCAGGGCTCGAAAGCTGTACAGCTGCATTTTGGACAATGTCGACCAGTGCATTTTGATGGATGACGAAACATACGTTAAAGAAGATTCAAGAACGCTACCGGGGCCGCAGTTTTATACTAAATCTGTTGGGGAACGTGCCAACCGCAGATACGACTGTTGCGATGGAGAAATTCGGTCAGAAGGTGCTCATTTGGCAAGCTATTTGCACATGTGGCTTGCGTTCTTCAACTTTCTATACAAAAGGAACTATAAATGCTGAGATTTATCAAAAGGAATGTTTGAAGAACAGGTTGCTACCATTGTATAGAAAGCACCAGTCCCCTCCTCTCTTCTGGCCAGATTTGGCATCGGCACATTACGCCAAATCCACTCTACAGTGGCTGACGGAGAATAACATCAAGTTCGTAGAAAAAGACATCAACCCACCAAACTGTCCCCAGTTGCGACCGATCGAACGCTATTGGGCAATAGTCAAGCGTATATTTAAGAAGGATGGTACAGTGTCCCAAAACATGACCGATTTTAAGAAAAATTGGGCAGCGGCATCCAGGAAGTGCACAAAGGTCACTGTGCAGAATTTGATGGCAGGTGTCAAATCAAAGGCATGGGCATTCTACAGAAATGAACGTGATGACTAGTTTTTCCGTTTGGATCTTTTGTAAACATGTTAAGCTATAAAAACTGAAATAGTATGTTAATTTTAACCATGTTTTCATGCCTATTTAATTATTTGGAAGTTTATAACTACTTTTCGATACACTCCTTATTCAATGCATCAAACTATCTGCATCTTATGCAAACCCTCTCCTTGGTACATTTTCAAACAAACTTTCCGCTATAGTTCAAACAGGAAGGAAATTGCTTTTGCACCATGACACGATGGAAATCCGGTAAATCCCAGCTGAGCGAAGACTCATAGCAATACAGAACAAATCCGTCGGCGAAAGGCGAAGAAAGTTAAACACTAATCCCATCGCCCCTGCCTGGATGTAACCTTTCGTCAACAATGTTAATAAAGTTTCCCACCTGGCCGTGGATCCGCGTCAGCTGGGTCCGGACAGTGTCAACCCATCCACCTTCCGACACTGATGGATCGTTGTCTTCTCGTTTCTCATTATGCATTAACGGATCACTTTGCTAACATGTTGAGTCAAAACTTTCCGCATGAGGATTCGAACGCTCTCGCTGCGTGCCTCAATTTGTTACCCGTCCAATAAATCCTTGCAAGGATATTTAAACTTCATAAATATTACTTCGTTAGGTCTCTGCCGTGGAAAATTGCCCGGAGCCAGTTCATGTAGGGAACATCAGCTCTTTCCGTGTGTTCAAATCTCACTCTCTACCGTGTATGCAAACTTTTTCCCTCTGTCTGTGAGTAAACTTTCTAATCATATTTAGAGCTACGCCGCAGGGAGAAGCTCATTTTTCCTTTTCCGTTTTGCTGAAAAGAAAATTTCTTTCCAAAAGCGGGAGCGAGTCCTTCAAGTTGATGAAAACTTAATCCTGCGGAGCAAGTGGATTGTTGGGAGGGTATTGAGGGGTGTAACATGTCAACATACATAGCAGCCAGCACCGGGGGAGGTCTTCTGTGCGTAACCTAGCGTGGCGCTGGTACGCGGGAATGCACACAAACCGGAGGAGAGCATGTGTTTCGAAAGCCAAACTTGTTATTTATGGTTTCGACGAGGGTTGAAATTTTTTGAATTATGTGCATCGCTGTAATCCAATTTGTACACATATTTTGTTGTTTTACCCCGACACGGCACTGAGAAGAAAAGGCAACAAGCTCCGGATCCGGCCTGCGGCAGCAGCTGAGGAGAATTTTCCAACATTATTGCTGCGCTGGATGGGCGGCGGAGTTGTCAAGTTGGAAAGTGTTGACAACCGATAGGATGCCGGGGATCGGTCGATGATGAATGCGAGTCGTTGTAAGTGGCTTAGCTAGCAACTGCTGTGTGATTGCCATCGATGATGAACAGCGTGACTGAGGTTTGTTGTTTCAGCTGGGTTCCGTGACGAATGAGAGAATATTCAAATTCTGGGGAAAAAAATAAATACATCTAAGTTGGATCGCTTTAAATCAATCAAAAAAGTTTTCTTAGCTACGCTCAGCTCTCGTATAATAACAGTTTGCAGTCATCTGGCAGCAAACCAAGTCCAAACCGATCAGCACGAAAAATTATCACCGGACGGAGAACATTATCATAACCGTTTATTCATGTGGACAGAATTAATGAAATTTTTAATACGTACCTCTCACAATCTTTTCCGCTTTTCCGTCCACAAATGCTGATGAGGTGGTTGGATAATTTGAGCTGCCTTTCCGTGGTGATGCGGTTGGGCGAGTTGGTTGCCAAAATTGTCGCTATCGTTGTCGCCGTCCTAGTCGCAGCCTGCTACTGTTCTTCCGCTTCCTGTCGGTTCCAGAAATGCATCGCATTCGGTCGGGCTTTGTCCGGAATAAAGTGGGAGAAAACTGCACTGGTAAATGCGGTTAATGTGCTGCTAGCAAGATAAGCACAGTACCTTACGAGGAAGATTGATACTATTACTCTTGGCCCGGGTAGCGGGTTTTATGAGACTGGAGTGTAATTTTTAAGGTACACAGTGGAAATTTTTGGATACAAACCGCGACGAAATATATTCTCAGTAATAGCTTAAAAGAGCAGGGAAAGTTCATTAGTGCCATTGTAAGAGTATTTAAATTATTGGATCAAAACTGGTATTTCGACAACAATGCGTGGTGTTAACAATTATTACAATAATTAGAAATTTGCTATAACGAGCTTTTGAAGATATATACACCAAGGTACCACTATGAAAAATGTTTAATATTTTGTCCACCTTCAACTCCTTTATGCATCATCAAAACAGAAATTTGTACAAAGTGGCACACTCTATAGTCGGTTGTGAAAACAAATTAGCAAAAAAATAAAATTATTGAAAATACTCTAGTGAAAGTTGTTATGACTAATTGAGAACCTCTATAAAACCTAAAGGCTGCCATCAAAACCAGCATAGAGCCGAATAACCACAGCCGTCAAACCTCACCGTGATATCGTTGTGGGTTTTTGTTGCTCTGCTTTGATCGATTCTCTGCTCTTCTGATTCATTTAACCGTAAATAATAACTTGGTTTGATAGTAAAATGTCCAAAACTTATTGAGCTTTATGTAGCTCCAAATAATATGCGCATTTAATTTTATGGTGAGTATTCTCGCGATAAGAGCCGAAAATTAATTAAGAAGAAAAATTAGTAATCTCCATTTAATTCCAACAACCTTTGCTTATCTGTACTGTACTGTACTATTACTCGATACTATACTGTATTGTACTAATAACTCGACTACGAGACACTGAAGAAGTCTGCACATTGTAGACGAAATACGCGTATCTGTCGAAGATAAGCAAAGGTAGTTGGAATTAAATGGAGGTTACTAGTTTTTTCTTCTAAATTATAGTTACAAGTATTCCACTAAACAGCTCGAACCAAGGAGTTAAAGGAATTTTAGAAGTCTAGGTTTTAAGATCGTTGTAAAGAAGCCGTGTAGGTTTTTATAAACCTGACTAAAATTTGAAACCTATTGGCATCTCTTGCTGCCATAACAAAAGCGAATTAATTTCTAGTGGCTTTCATAAAACTGTAATAAAGCTTAATAAAGCTGGATGGTTTTGGCAAAGTTACTTGGGTTGGAAGTCAACACAAACAAATACACTTTCGACAGAAATTAGTCACTTGCTACACAAATTAACCGAATACTCAAGTTTGAACATTTTCGCATTATTTTCTCCCGCACTCTGTACTCATTGGCTGTTTGACTACCAAATAGAGCTAAAAGGATGTGGAAGAATTTTCTGCCGCACCCTGTATATAACGAGATGTGTGAGAGCTCGTATTATCCTAATGAAGAATGATCTGAGCACGGCTGTTTATTTTCCTCATTTCATCAAACACTTCTGGCACACAAATGGTTGTGTATCATTACGAATAGACCGTTCTACGTTGTTTTAGTAGAATAGTTGCCAAATGACCCTTTTCCCCTGAAAGATGCGACCATTTGCTTCGCTGTGCTTTATGCGCAAACAACTTTTGTTGGATGAGGTTCATTTTAAAACACCCATACAGGCGACCTTTGTTTACTTCCAGGATCATGCGCATAGATACATGATTCTTCACCTCTGACGATTTTATACTTAAGTCGAGTTATTAGTACGAGACACTGAAGAAGTCTGCACATTGTAGACGAAATACGCGTATCTGTCGAAGATAAGCAAAGGTAGTTGGAATTAAATGGATAATACTAATTTTTCTTCTAATTTCTACTTAGCAGATCGATTTAAAATGTTTATCAAAGTTATCAATATTATTAAAACGCACAACTTTGCTGAAGACGTCTAATGTCTAAATGGCTTTATTTGAGCATTAAAGGGCTTTTAACTTTAAAAAAATACTAATTTTTATCAACAATAACTCAGACACCGGCAAACTTTTGCAGCCACACTTTGCACAGTTTGGTCAACCATCACTTAAAGTATACGTGTACAAAAAATTCTGCGCCGGGTATCATCGGGTACATAAAGCTTTCAGTTCGTCTTTTCGGGCGTACCAATTTATTTTTCTATCAATATTTTTTAAATCCTCGACATAATTTACCGCACCCTTGGATCCCTTTAGGCAAGAGCTCGCACATTTAAAGGTCACTTAGCTCAGAATAGTTTCGTTTCTTTACAAACTGCAGTTGAGTTTGAGTTTCCAGTTAAGTCAGATTGTGTGATTTGAAAATGCTCCGGACATTTTTTTAAAGTGTGGCTGCAGAAATATGGTAGTTCAAGTACCATCAAAATGCAACATGTCCGTGATTTCGTTCAAACAACAAACTGTTTGTCGCTGAACGAAAGCAATCGTATTTTCAAAAACCTGTCCAGGTTGTGCAGTGAATTTAACAATCGCTAGAATAAGGCAGGAAGAATGCAGAAAAGTTTTGAAACAAGCAACAAGAGTTGGTTCAATTGTAGTGCATTTACTTGTGGTAATGTGAAAGTAGAAAGGCCCAAAAAAGGTTTTCTGAGCTGCATAAACAGAATTAAAGGCGAAGAATTGAAGGATTGAGGCAGTAGGGAACTGCGAATGAATTGACGTTGGCAGCAGAAATGAATTCTCGAAGTGAGGGATGCGAAGATTTGGCAAAACTATTGCAAGAAGAATTACAGGTATCTCCTACCAGTACCAAATGAATGAGACGAGCATTTAAATCCAAATCTGATTTACAAAAGTATGCTGACAGCTGATGAAGGACTTGCGTTTTTATTGATGGCGATTACAGTAAAAATCAGTGGATACTGCTACGAACAACGTCTTAGCAATGCAATGCACCACAGATATACCCTAGCTACAAAAACATTGTGAGGCCCCTTGAAAAATATCCGCCATACCGTAACAGAATCGTCATCACATAGGTATCTTGTTATGGTTGTATTTGAAGGAATAATTTTAACCCACTGTTAATTCGTTCTTTCTTGACTTACAGAGTTTGCTGGATCACACAGTTCAGCAAATACTATCTCTGGCTTTGGAGATAGAAGGTATGAATGATGTAGCTATTGAAGATCTTGAGCTTTTATCGAAATGGAGTTTTGATGGCTCATCGGATCTTTCAAACTACAAGCAAAGGTATGAAGGGGTAGATGAAGAGGATAGTTCAATTTTTATTACACCTATGGTACCATTGATGGTTCACCTCCGTAACGATCCAGATCGTATTTTGTGAATGAATCGCATGCCACATTCGAATTTCGTTTGTCGTTATTACATGCTCGCAATCGGTAGTATAATTTTATTGATTTATTATTGTATTATTGTATTATATTTATTGCCCTTCAAACAGATTTAAGGAATGTCTTTTGCACATCGCTTACAGACTGGAACTAAAATGCTGGCAAATTAGAACACCGGGGCAGAAAATAAAATTTTCTGGAAGAAAAAAAGATCATCCAGAAAGATTTAAGGCGCAGGCTTGGGTTAATTTTAGATGTCCCCAAACATGGTTCCGGTACCAGTAACGACGGAATCACAGCACGTCGGTTTTTCGGCAAAAATTACCGGGTTGGCAGAGACAATCATTGAGAACTTTTCTGTCATAGTGAGCGTACTGGCATGTGGCAGGCAAAAAAACACTGACTCTTTTAAAGCATTTTGCTACGAGACGGCCAAATGCTATGTTGAGTTCACCGAATACTGATACACGGTGCGGACATTACAAAAGCAGAATTACTACCAATCTAAAGTCTTTTAGAGGAGCCACCAGAATGCTTCAGCAAAGATATAAAACGCTCTAGGGAAAATCGAACACGAAAATGTTCAAGGAAGAAAGTTAACAGTAATTGAACATTATCACTAATATTTCATAATTACTGAAATAATTTCATTTCTCTACATAACTGCTACCAATAATGATCTTTCTACACGGTTTCTAATGACATCCGACCCGTTGATAGGTAATCTAAGACGACCAACTGATAAGAAATCTATGCAACTATTATCAGCTGCAAAGAAACTTTTGCAAAATTTCCAAGACCAAGCTTCTGATACTGATTCAGACAGCAGCTGAAGAAGAAGGTAATCAATTAGGCTTTACTATAAACTAACAAGATTTAACGCTTTTATCATAGCAATAAATCAATCTAACGTAGCCAAAACTTATTAAAGAAATGAAAATGCATTCATTTTAACAAATTTGTCCGAAACAAAGAACTAAGAACCGACGGGCTCGCAATAAGTTTTGATTCCTATGCAGAAGAAAAATCAAATACATTAATTTCAGCTTTGATTCAGTAATTTAAATACGTTCAAAGCAGCTAAATAAATCTGATTACTTTCATTAAAACTTGAAAATCCATTACCTAAGAGATTAATCACACTAAGTACTGCACACTTATATGAATTCACAGATTTCAGAAATATTTTACAGGGATTTTGACAACAGATCGTTTTGTAATCAATTTTTACGGATGCCGGTAGAATTTCACAGATTTTACGAAAAATTTGTATATATATAAAAGTTTATCGAAATTTAAGATATAGGTACGCCCGAAAAGACGAACTGAAAGCTTTATGTACCCGATGATACCCGGCGCAGATTTTTTGTACACGTATACTTTAAGTGATGGTTAACCAAACTGTGCAAAATTTGGCTGCAAAAATTTGCCGGTGTCTGAGTTATTGTTGTTGAAAAATCGTATTTTTTTTAAGTTTAAACCGCTTTAAAACTCAAATAAAGCCATTTAGGCATTTGACGTCTTCAGCAAAGTTGTGCGTTTTAATAATATTGATAACTTTGTTAAACATTTTAAATCGATCTGCTAAGGTGCTAAGTCTATATACTAAATCAAGTATCTATCAGAATGCTTTCGATATAGGTACATACTATTTTCAGCAAAGTTTCGTAAAATGTATAGTGCTAAAACTTTGCTGAAGATACTAACCTTCTATCTTGTACCTACACAAAGTTAGTTTTTTTAAGTAAAGTATCACTTGAGTAAAACTTTTGATAAGTATTTAAAAAAATGTGAAATAACATTTCTTGAATTATTTGCATAGACACCAAAGCGGTAAAATGTCAGGAAAAGTGGTAAAACACTTTTGACCGTCTTTTTTCAGATTGGTCCCAGTGTGCGCCGTGACGATTATTCATCTTCTATTGAAATCATCGATACCATTTGCTTTTCTTCTTAGTTTTGCAGAGTTTTCACTTCACTAGAGCCCAGTATTTCTCTATTAGTCAAAATTCTGGACAGTTTGGTGGATAGGCTGATTTAGCACGCACTTGACTTTTTGTATCTTATACCACTTCAAGACGGATTTCGCATAGTGACAAGATGCCGTAACAGAGCTGGAGAGTCGTGGCTTCTGGTGAACGGTAGCAACCGCATTCGCAGGTATTCGTTTTCATACACATCCTAAATGATAGTGCCGATGGAAACGAAAGTTTTAGATTTTCGACCACATCTACATATGGCCTACCAAACCAAATACTTCTTCGGAAATGTTGACACCTTCTTTGCCCGAAAATGCTTGGCAACGGTGTTTTTATGCATTGCGGTTTGAAAATCCAGACCCGGAAGCTGTTTAAAGTCATCGAGGACGACGAAACACATTGTGAAACAAAAAAAAATGGTGTAAAGCTCCTTAGCACGACTTTCTGCAGCGAAATTTGGCTTGTAATCATGGTTGGGCATATTTTTTACTCTGTACGCCTTTAGTCTTTCCCGCTGCTTCACTTTTTGTACGTGTGATTTTGGTGTCCCAACTTTGTGAGCCACAAAGCAAAAGCATAGAAAGATTGGGATTTTTCTCAATAATGGCTACCACCTTCCTATCCATTAGTCGGGATCACACTTTTCGATTTGTCTCACTTCCAATCTTCCGATCCACAGTCAAATGATTTGCAAACACAAAATACGGTACTTTTCGGTAGTTTTGGTTTCTTGGCAGGATAGCGTATCGATAAATTCGTTTTCGCACATCTACTTGATTCTGATCTGATCTGATCTGAATTCTGATCTACTGAATGTAACGAGAATGTAAACATTTTGTACCACGAAATTAAGAGAAGAGTTTCGTATAAATAAAATGTTTCAGCGATCCGTGAAATAATTCAAAGTCTACACTGAAATAAAATTGTCCGAAATTTAACGTGGTCGGGCTTTAGCCTTTAGGCTGTATCGAAGCCTACGTATACATTAGTTTTCTTAGTTCTAAAGTTTAGATGTTAGGATAGAATTTCTTGCGTTAGGATAGAATTTAACGTTTTAAGACCGGTGAGAGGTCAAAGTATGGTTTTGATAACACATTTATTTTAAATTCGAAATAGTCTAATCATATCTCGTAACTTTATACCTTTTGATCTACTTTTGAAATGACGTTTTCAAGAAAGCGCAAAAACACACATGTACAAAGACAGATATAAAATATCTATTAGTAAACATACAGCTTAAACAAACTACAACCGAAGGCTCATGATAGTCAAAAACACATAAATGAGTTTCATGTACTCCAGATCCCGTAGAGCCAAAATATCTCGAACTGGTGCATTGGGTTGTCTACCTCGATCCTGAAGGGGATCATAAAGCTCAGATCTGACTCCACGATGACCAAATAACGTGATCTGCGTCCTGATAGCCTTGTCCACATTCACAGAGATTGCATTCGCTCAGCTCAACTCGGTATAAATGAGCGATCGAAGAATAATGATTAGACATGACGCAAGACATCATATGAATGAAGTCTCGACTTACATCCATCCCCCGAAACCAAGATTTCTTCGACACCTATGGGATGATAAAGGGTGTTCCGATCAAAATTTGGTCAAACAGTAATGTATGTGAGTTGCTCAAAGTTTTCATTAATGAATCAAATCCTTTTCGTTTTCAAGTTCAGTGAATACAGAATACAGGCGAAGCGTCCTTTTCATCGAATGCGAGTTGACGGGTCTTTCGTTTAACACCTGCCATAAGATTTTGTACAGTCTCCTTGTCCACTTTATTCTCCACAGTACGCCAGTTTGCCGCCTTGAAATGTTTCTCGCTTACAACAGATTTTGAGTCTTCTTAAGGTTCCGCTTGACGATGGCCCAACATTGTTCGATTGGGCGAAGCTCTGGCGTGTTGGAAGGGTTCTTGTTTTTGGGCATCACTTGAACGTTGTTGGCAGCATACCACTCCATGGCCTTTTTTCCGTAGTGGCAAGATGTCAAATCCGGCCAAAATAGAACGGAACAATTGTGTCGCTTCATTAAAGGCAGTAGACATTTTTGTAGGCACTCGCTCAGATAAATTTCCTGGTTGACGGTTCCCGTCGCAATGTAAACGTTGCTCTTCAAGCCACAGGTGCCGATGGCCAGCCACACCAGATATTTCTTCGCAAACTTTGACAGTTTGATGTGCTTGAAAAAATCTGCCACCTTTCCCCGTCCGGTTGCCGTATAAAATTCCTGTCAAGGATGTTGTTCAAAGTCTGCCTTTACTTGTACTATCGTCTTGTACCACGCAATCAAACTTCATCAGCATCGTCATGTACAACTTTCGCGATCGTGTTTTGGCCGGCGTGTTTTGTTGATCGTCGCGATTTAGAGTCACCACTTTCATGTAAGTTGACAGTCCAGCTCGTTTTTCATCTCTATCCACGGTTGAAGGCGCCACTCCTAGCTTCTCTGTGACAGCTCGGACGGAGAGGTTGGGGCTCCGCTCGAAACAGCGAGCAACTCTTTTTGTCGTCGCTGTGGCCTCGGACTTTCGATTTCCCCCAGATACAGCTTTCCTGGCTGTCGAGAAACGTTCACCGAACCGAACACTGATACGTTGGTAACAGTTATTTTAGCCACATTCAACAATTTCGCCAACTTGGCGTGAGAGTAGTTTGTATTTTCGCCGGGCACTTGCAAAATTTTGATGCGTTGCACAGTGGGAAAAAAAGTGCCCGAAACGCGAAAGAATTCTATATCTCTGCTCGGAGTGGAACGATTTCTTTGAATGATACCTTTACTTAAAGGAAAATTTCTAAGGAATCGAATGAACGTAGTCTCATTGGCTGCACGACACTGCTTGGGGAGCGAATGAGTTAATTTTACCCTGGTTCCCCTATTATTTGCTTGTTGCTCAGACATTTCTTTGCTCAATGTAACTCAAGATCAACAAAATGGTGTTAATCCTATGTAAAATTTTCAGGAAAATCGATTGTAGAAGGTTTCATTTAACGCATGGCTCTGTGAATGAGGATATGGCTGATTTTACCCTGATTCCCCTTATATTGTTGTGTTTTTCAGAAATGTCTTTGCTCGATGTGGTTAAAGAACAATAAAATATGGCTAGTCCCATGGGAAATTTCCTGAAAAATCGAATAGAGCTAGTTTTGTTCACCGCACGGCTCTGTGAATGAATATATGGCTGGTTTTACCCTGATTCCCCTTAAATTTTCATGTTTTTCACAATTTTCTTTGCTCGGTGTGACTCGAGATCAATAAAATAAGGCTAGTCCTTTGTTTAGTTGCTAAGAAATCGATTGTAATTAATTTCGTTTACCACACGGCTCTGTGAACGAAGATATGGTTGATTTTACCCCGATTCCCCTAATATTGTTGGGTTTGTCAGAGATTGCATTGTTCGGTTTGTCTCAAAAAAATGAGGCTAGTCCTATGTAGAATTGCCTGAAAAATCGATTGAAGTTTGTTAATCGCAAGGCTCTGTTTATGAAGATATGCCTGATTTTACCCCAATTTCCTTAGTATTTTTGTGTGATTCAGAAATTTATTTGTTCGGTGTGTTTCTACAGCAACAAAATAAGGCTAATCCTATATAACATTTTCTGGCCAATCGATTTGAATTAGTTTCATTTACGGCACGGCTCTGCGAATGAAGATATGGCTGATTTTACCCTGATTCCCCCAACATTTTCGTTTTTTTTTCAGATTTTTTTTGCTCTGTGTTTTTCTAAAGCAACACAATAGGGTTAGTCCCATGTAAATTTCCTGGAGACTTGATTGGAGTTAGTTTCAACAGCCTGTGAATGAATATATGGCACATTTTACCCTGATTCCCCTAATGTTTTTTTGTAATTCAGAAATTTCTTTGGTCGGTGTAACTCAAGATCAACAATGTAAGGCTAGTTTTTTGTAAAATTTTCTGGAAAATCGATTAGAGTAAGTTTTGTTCACCGCACAGCTCTGTGAATGCAAATATGCCTAATTTTACCCTGATTCCCTACATATTGTTATGTTATTTAGAAATTGCTTTGCTCTGTTTGACTCAAGATCAATAAAACTATGCTAGTTCTATGTTAAATTTTCTGGACAATCGGTTGGTGTTGGTTTTGTTTACCGCACGGTTCTTAGAACGAAGCTATAGCACATTTTACCCTGATTCCCCCAACATTTTCGAAACAAAGAAAAAAATCATTATTAGTAAACATGGCACCACTCAAACGTCATCTAATGAATTCGTGAAAATGCTGTCTACTGCCTGCTTTATACTTTAAAGGTGCTTACAGCTTACGGCAAGAATGAATGCAATGAACTTAGGGGAATCGGGGTAAAATTGATAATATCTTCACAGAACTATGCGGTGAACGAAATCGATTTCAATCGATTTTCTAGCAAATTTTACTAAGGACTAGCTTTAATGTGTTAATCTTGAGTAACTCCGACCAAAACAATTTATGATAAACACAAAACTATTAGAAGAATCAGGGAATAATCAGCCATATCTACGTTCAAAGAGTCGTGCGGTAAATAAAACCAGTTTCAATCGATTTTTCATAAAATTTCACAAAGAACTAGCAATATTTTGTTGATCTCGAGTCACACCGAGCAAAGAAAATGGAGAAAAACATGAAAATATTAGGGGAATCAGGGTAAAACCAGCCATATCTTCATTCACAGAGCCGTGCGGTGAACAAAAAAAACTCTAGTCGATTCTCCAAAAAATTTCACATGGGACTAGCTATATTTTGTTGTTTTTTAATCACATCGAGTAAAGACATTTCTGAAAAACACAACAATATAAGGGGAATAAGGGTAAAATCAGCCATATCTTCATTCACAGAGCCGTGCAGTTAATGAAACCAACTTCAATCGATTTTTCAAGCAATTTTACCTAAGACTAGCCTTATTTTGTTGTTTTTGAGTCACACGTAACGAAGTAATCTCTGAATAACACAACAATATTATGGAAATCGGGGTAAAATCAACCATATCTAGCGTTCAAAGTGCTATGCGGTGAACGAATGTAATTTCAATCGATTCCTCAGCAAATTTTTCAAAGGACTAGCCTTAATTTGTTGATCTTGAGTAACTCCGACCAAAAAAATGTATGATAAACACAAAACTATTAGGGGAACCAGGGTATAATCAGCCATATTTACGTTCACAGCGCCGTGCGGTAGATGAAATCAACTTCAATCGATTCCCCATAAAATATTTCAAAGAACTAGGACTATTTTGTTGATCCTGAGTCACACCGAGCAAAGAAAGTTGTGAAAAACTTGAAAATATTAGGGGAATCAAGGTAAAATTAGCCATATATTCATTCACGGAGCCGTGCGGCAAACAAAAACTTTTTCAATCAATTTTCCTGGAAATTTTACATAGAACTAATATCATTTTGTTGATCTTGAGTCGCACCGAGCAAAGAAATATCTCAACAACAAGAACATAATAGGGGACCAAGGGTAAAATGAGCTCATTTGCAGTTCCGTGCGGCCAATTCGACTACGTCCATTCGATTCCTTAGAAATTTTCCTTCAAGTATAGATATCATTTACAGAAATCGTTCCACTCCGAGCTGAGAAATAGAATTCTGTCGCGTTTCGGGCACTTTTTTTCCAACTGTGGCGTTGCTTTTCTTACCTCGACGACATTTTGATAACTGAAGTGATAATCACAAAATCAAAATAGAGGCATGATGCTACACGCATACATGTTCAAAATAAGGGGTGTGCAAAATTTGGGAAAAAAAGGGAAAAAAATCATTGAAGGTGCTATGGCGATCGTTATTATCGCCTTCCATAGCGCCCACCTTTGCAAGTGAGTCCGCTCTATCATTGCCTAGAATCGAACAATGAAATGGGACCTACACAAAGGTGATGATAAAATAACGAAAAAGTAAAGCACTTAGAAGCTCCTGTATTTTCATGAGAAAATACGTGGAGTGATTTACCGGCCTCTAGGTGTGAGTAGCCTCTATTGAACTGAGACTATCCCTAAAAATGAAATACTAGTCCAATGTTAGTGAGGCAATAAATTCTATTTCATCGACATATGTACACGTAACAAGGAGCTTAACAGCAACAATTAGAACAGATGATTTTGATAGTTAGTATAGGTTATTATTCCAATGGGGTTGGAACGGTGGTTGTCTCCAATACCTACTGCCAGGATATAGCAGGATTTTAAAAGGACTAATTGTAATTTTCTAATATTGAAATATTTGCATTTAATAACAGAGCTCTGCGAGCCACCAAAGTTCGTACAGTCGTCCCATGTTATTAATTTTGCTTCATTCTGCATTCGCGGAGAGTTTGCAATATAAGTATTGCTTTCAATAGTTATAGAAAGTATAATTTCAAAAGAACATCTCACTGTGCTCGAGGTTTGTAACGGGAGACAACCATCAGGGAGAGTCGGGCACAAAAGTTGATTTTTTATTTCTTCACTATCGGCAACTTCTTGCGCCGTTATTCTTTCTAAATTATTTATTGCTGCTTGAATTTAATATACTGGGAGGGAGACTCTGGTGGCCCCAACTCGGTGACGGCAGGGATACTGCATCATGTGTTCCTAGAGACAGTCAGGGCAGCGGGACCAAGGATGGCACTTTGTCTTGTTGGATATTTTTCACCCGGTGCTGGAGGAAGTGGTTTTTGCATGCGCGAATGGAGCGAGCAAACTAGTTCTGGCCGCAATGAGAGATGACAAATGTAGAAAGTTTTATTTAAATTTTGCTACATTATACCGGAGATGAACAAAACTAGGGCAGAGAACTACTCCGGCATGAGTACGCATTGCTGTCGTGTCACGAAGAATGGCAGATGTTGATTTTCAAAAACAATCTTAAGTTAGATTCATAATAGATAATATATTTGGTGCAATATTATCTTCTCAAACTAGTTTTTCTTTCAATGTACTCAGAGTGATGAGAATAAGAGCTGAACCCTACTCATATGCAGCCTGCTATTCATAATAAGGATGTGTGGCCACATGTAGACTGAAGTCGGAACGTACCTGTAAATCATTTTGTCAAACTATCTTCCAACTACAAACAGTACATTGCAAAGTTTGCAGACTTTTAGTGAAAAAAAAAACTTTCCACGACAAGTCCATCTATTTGAAACACTCTCGGTCGCATATGATATGATTGCAAACAACTTGAGCCAATAATGCTCTCCTGTCCAAGGATAACTTCGCAGAAGAATGCAAATCAAATAGCTTGGACAATGTACTCGAAGATCAAAAATGCAGAACTCCCTCAAGCTCAAGCACCATTTGTTACATCACATTCATTTGGCAGACCAGAGATGATGGGAATAAGCTCTTATCGGATAATAATGCATTGTGACATGTCCATTCCGAGCAGTCAGACTGGAGAGGAAAAAGCAACCGAGGATCCATGGCAACTAAGGGGAAAAATGCATCCTTGGTAAAAGTGCACTTACCATTTTCCACTGATAATAAACATCTCATTCTTGTCCCTTTGCACACACACACACACAAACCCACGAAAGCGCACAATGGGATAGAGACGTAGCGTGTTCCACGTTGGCGCTGAAGCCTGCTGGAGTCGTGATGGGAATATAACGTTACATGTGTGTGCTCCCCATGTGGGTCTGAAAATTTGGGAAGAGATGAAAATTTCAACTTCTGGATTGTCAGTATTCTATTCCATTTTTTTTCCGTTCCACTAGATTTCAATCTCTGACAAAAGCTATTTTTCATTGCGGGGGAATAAAAGTTCCATTTATGGCATAATTTTGTTATGCAGGGTTGGAACGAAGAAAAATAGCACTGCAACCAGCGGTGGCTTTTTGCCTTCGTAAGGTAACATGATGGCTCAGAGAGCATTAGTGATTCTATCGAAGTACAACGGAAAAATTATATTTTTCCTTGTCAGAAGGTTTACATAACTTCATTGATAGCCAGAAGCACGCCGTTCGATTTATGAGGCAAAAAGCTGTAATGGCTATGAGTTATCTTTATGAGTATTCTGCTGGAGAGCGAACATTCTATTTTAGTCCCAGTACAAATAATAAAGTTTACGTAAACAAATTCTGTTCCACAGATGACATGGTGTTTTTATTCAGTAAAAGGGGGTAGTTAGGACACATGTAAAGGGCGATACGGTCAAAATTTGGTCAATATCAACTTGACGTATTTCTTTCAATTTTGCATTTAAAAAACCTGAACACCCCTCATTTTGAAGGTGTGTGTGTGTAGAATGTTGCTCCTATTTTGATTTTGGAATTCACTCTTCAGTTGTCAAAATGCCGTCCAAGCAAGAAGAGCAGCGTATCAAAATTTTGCTCGCGCATCGCGAAAATCCGAGCTACTCGCACGCAAAGTTGGCAAAATCGCTAAAAGTTGCCAAATCAACCGTTACAAATGTAATTAAAGTGTTTGGGGAACGTTTGTCGACAGCCAGGAAGTCTGGATCGGGGGGAAATCGAAAACCGGAAGCCACTGAGACGACAAAGAGAGTTTCCGGTAGTTTCAAGCGAAACCCTAACCTATCTCTCCGAGATGCCGCAAATAAGCTGGGTGTATCGTCTACAACCGTGCATCGAGCCAAAAAAACGAGCCGGACTATCGACTTACAAGAAGGTAGTGACTCCAAATCGCGATGATAAACAAAATACGACGGCCAAAGCGCGATCCCGGAGGCTGTACACGACGATGCTGACGAAGTTTGACTGCGTGGTAATGGACGACGAAACCTACGTCAAAGCCGACTACAAGCAGCTTCCGGGACAGGAGTTTTATACGGCAAAAGGAAGGGAAAGGTAGCAGATATTTTCAAGCACACGAAACTGTCAAAGTTCGCAAAGAAATATCTGGTTTGGCAAGCCATCTGTACCTGTGGCTTGAAAAGCAGCATTTTCATAGCTTCCGGGACTGTCAACCAAGAAATTCACGTGAAAGAGTATTTGAATAAACGTCTGCTGCCTTTCCTGAAGAAACACGGTTGTTCCGTACTGTTTTGGCCGGATTTGGCATCTTGCCGTTACGGTAAAAAGGCCATGGAGTGGTACGCCGCCAACAACGTGCAGGTGGTTCCCAAGGACAAGAACCCTCCCAACACGCCAGAGCTCCACCCAATTGAGAAATACTGGGCTATTGTCAAGCGGAACCTAAAGAAGACCAAAAAAACTGCTAAGGACGAGCAGCAGTTCAAGGCAAACTGGCTTTCTGCGGCGAAGAAGGTGGACAAGGTGGTTGTACAAAATCTGATGGCAGGGGTCAAGCGTAAGGCCCGGCAATTCGGATTTGGAAAAGCGGAAGCCTAACTGAATATTTTTCCTGGATTTTATACTAATTGAACTTGAAAAAGAAATTTAATTTGATTTTTTAAATAAACGATTTCACCGATTTACACGCGTTTTCCCTTGACCAAATTTTGACCGTATCACCCTTTATATTACTTATATGGATTTCTAACCAGGAATGTGTCATTCAAGGCCATAATGAATAGCACAATTAAACCAAACCACACCAATGAACCAGGAAAAACGCCAAGAATGCTGTTGAATAGCACACCTTTATTTATCGTCTGTCAAGCAGCTAATTACAGAGCGAGAATCAAGTCGTTTTTTGTGACTTAGTCCCTATTTTCGAGCAGATCATCACAAAGTCTCTATTTTTGGCTGTTTTGATAATTATAAATACACTTAGCTTAGCTTAGCTTAGCTTAGCTTGACTGACTGCACGTATCGATAGTTGCTACTCCGTGATTGATCAGAATCAGTGAAATTGCACAATGAATCAATTGAATGGGGCTGGGAGTGACCGACCATTCTCACTGTACACGTTTCAGTGATTCAATTTCTTTAATAATCAATAACGGCGCCGGCCACGTCCTTGCAATCAGGTGGGAATAGGGAAGGAAAGTTAGTGTGACCTTTGCTGTTTAGGGACCGTGTTTACCTCTGCATCCCCACAAAGGTCACAGGAGGGTTTTCTATGTTACTAGGGTAGGGCTCGATGGATCAGGATTCACCTTGATAAGTGATGTGATCATAGTAAGATTAAATTATATTAAATGTAGGTTCGTAATAATGTGATATAGGGACAAAATGGATAACAATTACCTGTTTCGCTCCGCGTTTTGAGAGCACTTACCACCTCTTGTTTTGATAATTATAAATACACTGATGATAAACCGTCAATTCAAAATGCGTGCAGTATTCAACCAACTTTTGGCTGCGTCCTGTTGTTTACATTCAAATTAAGCTGATGTTGTCATTTTTTTCTATTTTTCACACGGTAGTTTGAAAATGGGTATTCTTTCTCCAGAGCAAAGAAAACGAATTGTGCACAAACGGTAAACCAACCGTCAGTGGTCTTTCGATCAGAAAACTGGCTAAGCAAGAAAGTTTGAGCGTCGGAGCGTTTAAACTGCTCCGACGCTCAAACTTTCTTGCTTAGCCAGTTTTATTCTTAGCAGTTCATATTCAAACATCGGAGCGAGTGGTCGTATTTTTCACTGCGGTCTGAGAATTAATCGTTATTTGAATAGTGTTGAAGATAATTGTTTGGCTGAACCATGGTTCAGCTGCCTATTGTTACACTGACCTTGAGTCAATATATCGAAATCGATACGTAATACAAAGAGAATAATGGAATCTCGCAACGTTCACACTAACTGTGTCAACGTCCAGTTCAGACCAAACACGAAAATGCCAACGGACAAAGAGGTTTTTGCCTTCTTTCGGAAGTGCGAATGGTCACCGGAATCGCTTTGTGCGATGTTTCGAGAACCCAGGGAGTATAGTGTCTATGTTAAATTCCAAACAGAGGACCTGATGAAGACGGCGCTACTGAAATGTCCACCGAGCGACACGTTCGCTTATGACAACGGTGAGACGGTTCAGGTCTCATTTGCAACGGCCAGAGGTGACTTCCGATACGTACGTCTTTTTGGACTACCTGTCGAGGTCGATGAGAAGCACGTAGCCACCGTGCTGTCCAAATATGGTAAGATTCATCACATGATCCGAGAAAGATTTGGTCGAGATACTGGATATCCAATACTCAACGGCGTCCGTGGTGCACATATGGAAATTTCTACTGCCATTCCACCTCAGCTACATGTACAACACTTCCAAGTTCGCGTGGTTTATGAGGGTATGCAGAGCAAATGTTTTGCTTGCGGTAGTCCGGAACATGTCAAGGCGAGTTGCCCGAAGAGAACATCGGTCTCCAATCGCCTGAGGCTTAACGAATCTGGGTCAACGTCCTATGCTGGAGCTCTGTTGGGTATGTTGGCCAATCAGAAGCCAGGAACGTCCGAGAGGCGGGATAAATCAACAGAGGAGGAGAAATCCCAAACTCACGTGGAAGAGGAGAGTGGAACTTTGGTTGTTGAGCTTGCAACACCGACTACAACCGCTACGCAATTCAACGAGACAACAAAACCTGGAACCGATGATGCACGGTCCGCATCACACCGAGAGACTGACAGCCCTACTACACAAATACCGGTAGTAGCTGCCCGTACCTGCCCTGTTAGGCAAGCAGAATCAACCGAAATGGAGCAGGAGCAACAAATCGGCGATCAAGATTGGTGTACAACGAAGAAGCGAGGCCGCGCGTCGCGAAGAGACGAAACTGCTGTAAAAAACGGTTCAGATTCATCGGAACCCGAAACGACGAAACTTCGAGTGCCCGAAAAGCAAGCTCTGCGTACAAGATCGCGGATTCAACGGAGGAAAAGTAAGTAAATTTGGTGTTGTAATACTGTGAAATGAACTTTTCCACCAATATTTCCACGCTTAATCTGAACAGTATAAACACAGATATTAACAAAGCAATGTTCAAGGACTTTGTAAGAAATCACGATGTCGACATCATGTTTCTGCAAGAGGTTACTTTTGAAAACTTCTCCTTTCTTAGCTCGTATAACGCTCTGGTAAATAGAAGTGTGGATAAGAAAGGGACAGGAATTTTCCTTAAGAAAAACCTAAGTTACAGCTCTCAAATTTTTGACCCATCCGGTAGAATTGTATCAGTCATAGTGAATGGGATGAACTTTATTAATATTTATGCTCAATCGGGAACCAATTAGAAGAAAGAAAGGGATAACCTATTTCTAAATCAAATGACAATGCATATCAGTAAAACAAATTGTGAATATTCAGTCTTAGTTGGAGACTTTAATTGTATCCTAGATCCAAAAGACTCAAATAGCTCTGTTAAAAACTTTTCGCGCGGTCTTAGAAGTTTAGTACAATTTTTCATCTACAAGATGTCGCTAAACAGCCCATCTAGATAAATTCACTTTTTATCGAGGAGACTGTGCTTCTCGGTTAGATCGGTTCTATGGTCCAGAGGCTTTTGTTGCCCATGTACTTGATTTAAAAACTATTGCTACTACTATTGAAATTGTCAGTGAAACAACAAGAGCTCAACACTGGAGGGAGAGGATATTGGAAAATAGATTCAACGCTATTGTCGTCTCCTGTGGTTAGTCAAGCATTTGAAAGTCAGTATGCGCGGTTAAGGAACAGGTTGAGTTACATGGATCACAATGCATGGTGGAATTATGCATTCAAGGCCAAAGTTCGTAGTTTCTACAAAGCTGAATCGTAGCGTTCGTACCAGGCTGAGCAGAACAGTAAAAGCGTATTGTATTCCCGGTTTCAAGACTTGTCTAGTTGGAAGTCTAACGGAGAAAATGTCTCCGAGGAAATCAACATGGTTAAGCATCTTTTGATGGAGCAAGAGTATGCAAGGCTACGGCGTTTACAGTCAAGAATACCAGAAATATCACTGGGAGAAGAAGAAAAGATGAATGTCTACCAAGTATCCAAGCATTTACATAACCATTTTACACCTGTGCTTCAATCCGCTGGAGTCAGTGGATCGCCGATCAATCGTCCATCGTTGCCAGAAGTACACAAACATTACACCGATCTTTTTGCCGAGAGTGAAGCTTCTAGGATCAGTGAGTCAGCATGCCCTATCAGTTACATCACCAATATGCTTGATGAAGAAGATGCGACTGGATTAGTTCTACCGATCACTGAGGATGAAATTTTTCAAACTCTTAAGCAGTGTTCAAAGAAGAAGTCGCCTGGGCCAGACGGCTTAACATACGAATTTTACGTTGAGCATTTTGATCTGCTTGAATATGATCTTGTACAACTGTTTAATGCGTATTTTAGTGGACAAACAATTCCGCCCAAAGATTTCTCAGCGGGGATCATCATCATGATCCCTAAGAAAGCAACGGTTCCAACAATTCAGGATCATCGCCCAATAAGTCTATTGAACACAGATTACAAGTTGTTTTGCAAAATTATTGCTAAGCGGATCGCATCAGTATTGGATCAATTGTTGGGTCCAGGACAGTGTGCTACAGTAGATGGCAGATCTTGTACGGATAACCTGAAAGATATCAGACGATTGGTGACTCGCTCAATTGAATCCAAACGGTTTAAAGGATTTTTGCTTAGCGTTGATCTGGAAAAAGCGTTCGATAACGTGAACCATATCTTCCTGTGGAAAGTGCTAGATCAATTCAGATTCCAACCCAGCTGATTCTTTGTTTGAAATCGTTGTATACCAAAGCAGCATCAAAAATTTTGCTAAACGGTTTCTTGACACCAGAAATAAAAATTCTCTCTTCAGTGCGACAAGGATGCCCGCTCAGTATGATCCTTTTCGTGCTATATATCGAGCCATTGATCAGGAACTTACATGACAGCTCCACAGGTGTTCTTGTTTACGGAAGATTCCTAAAAGTTGTAGCATATGCTGATGACATCAACATATTTGTCAAGAACCAGGACGAATTCGATTTGATTATGCAAATCCTTGATTCGTTCACTCAATATGCCAAAATACGGGTTAATTTTCGAAAATATTCGTTTTTAAGGTTCAATAAAGCTATGTCTGGTCCCCAAAAAGTTGCGGAGGTCGATGAATTCACAATACTGGGTGTGATTATCGCTGGAAGCTGGTCGAAGATTATAGACAAGAATTATGCGAAACTAATCAGACATATTAATTTTCGCTTGCTAACAAACGCCCCACGGAATTTGAACTTGCTGGAATGTGTATGGGTGTTGAATACTTTCATACTCTCTAAATTGTGGTACATTGCGCAGGTGTTCCCACCAAGGAATTGTCATTTGGCTAAAATAAAGAGCATGGTTGGAAATTTCCTTTGGCGTGGAGCTATTTTCAGAGTTGCTAGAGATCAGCTGTGTTTAGATAACACTAGAGGAGGTTTACGTTTGGTTGATCCGGAATCAAAATGCAAAGCTCTTTTCTTGAAAAACGTTTACATTCTGGCCTCGATGGAGAAGATACAACGGAGGAGTATTTACTGGATTTCACGAATAGCGGTCGCCTTACACGAAACTTTAAGGAATGGATATCAGAAGCGCGAATCATAGCGCAAGGAAGAAATGCCAGAGCCGCAACATCAAAACAATTGTACAACAACCTTCTTAATGCCGCAGAGATTTCTGTTTGGGTTGAAAATGATTACCCTGATGAAAACTGGACGTTACTTTGGAAGAATATAAGCTACAACTTTCTATGTTCCGAGGATAAATCAAATGTCTTTCTGTTAATTAATGATGATGTAGAAGGAGATGTTCGCTCATCACCATGAGGCACCGAGAGTGAACAACAATGTTTTTGGCTAGAATTAAAGATATGAAGAGAAAGTTTTGATAGTTCCGCTAGTGTGCGGCAGGCTTGGAAATTTAACACATGTTTTTATGAAAATTGAGCGAAAAGGGCATGTGTACAGTGGTACTCGAACCAACGACATTTTTGCCTAACATCCCACTGCGGGGTAGGTCGAAGCACGGACTATGTCCGCCACTTCAACAGGCAAAAATGTCCGGTTGGAAGACGCTCATGTACCACTGTGGCTTGTATAGTTATTCTAGCGATCTATTGTGTGCACTCTGTTTTACTGATGCGCACATGGGAGAGGAACTCTCTCCTTTTTTGGGTTTGTTTTTGATTCGCACCGACTGACGATCACCAAAGTTGTTCTCGTCGTATAACTATACAAGCCACAGTGGAACATGAGCGTCTTCCAACCGGACATTTTTGCCTGTTGAAGTGGCGGACATAGTCCGTGCTTCGACCTACCCCGCAGTGGGATGTTAGGCAAAAATGTCGTTGGTTTGAGTACCACTGTACACATGCCCTTTTCGCTCAATTTTCATAAAAACATCTGTTAAATTTCCAAGCCTGCCGCACACTAGTGGAACTATCAAAACTTTCTCTTCATATCTTTAATTCTAGCCAAAAACATTGTTGTTCACTCTCGGTGCCTCATGGTGATGAGCGAACATCTCCTTCTACATCATAATCGTTACTCCTCGCACGGAGAATATATAACATAACAATTAATGTATGTAATTAATGATGTTATACCGAATAAAGAGAAGTTATTAGCCTACAACATTGGGAGACTTTTAGACGGAAATTGCGATAGTTGTAGTCTTCCAGACACAAACCTGCATCGCGTGAGAGAGTGCACTAGAACCAAAGACATTCGAAAATGGACGGTAGAAGTTTTAAGAAATAAACTTAATGTGAACTTTTCTACAATAGATGAAATTGTGGGCAAACCTGTAAATATAACCGATAAAAGTCAGACAGCTGCATTATGGTTATCAATTCATTATATCAGTTGGAGCGTAACAATGAAAACAGGTAGTCTATTTTATTTTCAAAAAAGTATTCGAGAAACTCGATGGGAAAACAGGAAAAATTTTGCAGAGCATTTTGAGGGACATTTGAACATATGCTAAGGGTAAAATAAGTTAGAAGAATAAGAATTGTTGTATTAAATGTTGTATTAAACTTATTAAACCGCAGAACGGTGCGCTTTCGTAGATTTCCGAGACTGGGTAGAAAACCCGGTCCGCTGACAGAATGATACGGGACTATTCAATTATCTTCCTTCAGGATCAGTCCGAGATATGAGGAAAAACTATGTACCTCGGCGACTAATGTTATGCGGCCCATTCAAGGAGAAAATGGGCCTACAGACTCGTCGGAAGCAGAAGCAGCCAAAACGAAGCACCAAATAGGTTGAATCTGTTAAACTGGGGGCTCGAAAGCTGTACGACAAACTGCTGATCACATCGTCGTGCTGCGTAAACATGGACGAAGAAACCCTCCTTAAACTCGATCATAGAACTCTGCCAGGACCACAGTTTCACCGAAGGGAAAGGATGTTCTTGGATCAGTGAAAGCCATTTACACCAAAAAGTTCGGCAAAAAGTTACTAGTGTGGCAGGCCATATGCGGATGTAGAGAATACCTCGTCCATTCATTACGACAAACACATTAAATGATCGAATCTACGTGAAGGAGTGTCTGCAAAAAAAAGGTAGCTACCCTTGATCAAACAATATAACAAACCTACTATTTTTTGGCCTGATCTTGCTTCCTGCCATTATTTTAAATATGAACTAGAGTGGTGCAAAAGGCATTGTACCAAAGGAGATGAATCCACCAAACTGCTCACCGATTCGCTCAATCGAAACATTCTGGGCTTTGACGAGGGCGAAGCGGAGAAAACATATGAAACCAGTGGATAGTGTTGAAAAATTTAAGAAAAATTGGCCAAAAGTGGTAAAACTGGTAGAAAAAACACTGTGCTGATGCTTATGAGTAGTGTTGAGGGAAAAGTTAGGGAATGCGCCTACCTTACGAAAAATAAAGCAAATAAAGCAGATGAAACATTGTTAATCACTATGTTTCAGAATACGTCAGTCCGCATTGTGCTCTCATGCCGTGCGGTTCTATTTCTATTTGCTGAAGGAAGTGCTATTGCTACCCAACGCTACAACAAATTTTAAACAGCACTTTTCAGTGCTAAATACTACCCAACATTTTTTGATTTCCTCTTATTCCTTTTCGATCCTTGTTAGGCCCTTCGGGTAACCCGGCTTGGATATCGCATTGGAAAATTCCTCTTCGGTCCATCGGATTCTTATAGTTATCTGCTTGGACGACGATTTGGAGAAAATTATTCTGCCACTATGGCAAATAAACGCAAACGTAGAGGGCAATCTACTGATTCGCCTTCAAATGAAATCAATGTGAGTAATCAATTTGATTTGCTCACAGATGAGGAGAGTGATCCATCATCAAACCAGAATTCGAATAAACTTTCTCGATTGAGAAAGGAAAATGTTCCCCCTATTGTGGTGACAATTTCGGATTTCCATGCTTTTCGCAAGGAAATCTTAACATTTGTTGAAGGTGTGAAATATTCCCTTCAAATTTCCAGACGAGGTGAATGCCGTTTGCGTGCAGAAACCTTGGACGGATTCAAACGTCTTCTAGAGTATCTTACTCAACTTTTTCACATACGACACCAAAGCTGAGCGTCTTTTCAAGGTTGTCTTGAAAGGTCTGCCCAGTGGTGAATCTGTGGAAGAAATTAGAACTGAGTTGATAAAATTACTTGGAACAAGCCCAGTCCAAGTAATTAAAATGAAAACGAAATCCCGGCCTGGCGATTCTCGCAAAGGGATTTCAAACGATTTCTTCTTAGTTCACTTCAAGTCAAGTGAACTTAATAACCTTAAGGCTTTAGAAAAAGCAAGCCTTTTGCTCCATGTCGTAGTGAAGTGGGAACATTTCAAGAAGCCTGGAGCAAACTTCCAAAGCCTCACCCAGTGCCGTAAGTGCCAGGGACGGGGTCACGGAACAAAGCATTGCCATATGGTTGGTAAATGCATGAATTGTGGTGATTCCTCACACACAAAGGACAACTGTCCTGTAAAGGAAGATCCTAAAAAATTTAAATGTTCGAATTGTGGTGAAAACCATAAATCAAATTTTTGGGAATGCAAGACTCGCAAAGCAATTTTGCAGTCGCGCACTAAACGACAGGTAGGAAACAATATAAGTTCCCGACCAGCGACTACCCATTTTGCAGCTGTTAACATCGATCAACCAAGCACAAATTCCTACCAAACCGTCGGTAGAAACAGTGGACAGGGTTTTCCATCCACAACTTCAAACGATCAACGAGCAGCAAATACTATTTCGATACCTGCAGGTACCAACAGGGTTCATTCTGCAAACCCTACATTCTTACCTAACCGTGTTGTTAACAATGTTCAACATGTAAATGGACCTACCTATGCTTCCGTTGCAGCGGGTAGGAACCAAAACCAAAATTCCCACGGAACTTCTAACCAAAATTCCCACGGGACTTCTGATGAATTTGATTTAGAATTAGAATTTTTACAGCAATCGTTAATCGATATGATAACCGATATGCTAAAAACTAATTCCATGTTTGATGCTATTCAAACTGGTATTAAATTTGCCAATAATATTGTCATGACGTTGAAATTCAGTAATGGATTTTAAGTCATTAAATATTTTGAATTGGAATGCTCGATCCATCAGAGATAACGAGGACGAGCTATTTAATTTTTTAAGAGTTCATAACGTGCACATTGCTGTTATAACTGAAACTTATCTCAAACCTGCCCATAAGGTCAAAAGAGATCCAAATTATTTTGTCTACCGCAATGATCGCCTTAATGGAGCTGGTGGTGGCGTTGCCATAATTGTCCATAGGCGAATCAAACATCACATTCTTTCTTCATTTGAAACCAAAGTTTTTGAAACTTTGGGGTTTTCAGTTGAAACAAAATTTGGCCAATTTACTTTTATAGCTGCCTATTTGCCTTTCCAATGCACTGGCCAGCAAAAGAACTGGCTTAAGGGTGACCTCCAGAAACTTACCCGTCATAGGTCTAAATTCTTCATTATTGGTGATTTTAATGCAAAACACCGTTCATGGAATAATGCTCAAAGCAATTCCAATGGTAATATACTATTTGATAATTGTTCTGCGGGTTATTATACTATACAATATCCAAACAGCCCAACTTGCTTTTCTTCTGCAAGAAACCCCTCAACTATTGATTTGGTCTTAACTGATTCATGTCAACATTGTAGTCAATTGATTACCCATGCTGACTTTGGTTCTGATCACCTTCCAGTTACATTTGAAATATCTCAAGAAATCATTTCTAATTCCATCAGTTCTACTTTCAACTACCATAGAGCTGATTGGGATCAATATCAAACATTTATGGAATACAACTTTGATCCTAATGTTCCATTGCAAACAAGAAATGAAATTAATAATGCTCTTGAATCTCTGTTCTTTTCAATAGTTAGAGCAAGAGCAGCTTCAGTACCTAAATGCGAGGTTAAATTCGATTCAGTTATAATTGATGACGATCTTCAGCTCTTGATTCGTCTGAAAAATGTACGTAGGCGTCAATATCAACGAAAACGTGATCCCGTTATGAAAGTCATATGGCGAGATTTACAAAAGCAAATTAAAAAACGCTTCTCTGTCCTGAGGAACAAAAACTTCGAAAATAATGTTTCAAAATTAGATCCGAGTTCCAAACCTTTCTGAAAACTCTCTAAAGTCTTGAAAAAACCTCAAAAACCTTTACCAGCACTTAAGGAAGGTGATAAAATTTTGCTCACAAATGCGGAAAAAGCTCAAAAACTTGTTAAGCAGTTTGAGAGCTCCCATAATTTCAGTTTGGGACTTACTAGTCCTATTGAGGAATCGGTTTCAGGGAGTATCTGAATATTTTCTCTCAAGAAAATATTTTTGATGATTCTTGGGGAACCGATTTGGATGAAGTTAGAACTATAACTAAAAAATTTCAAAATATGAAAGCACCAGGTGATGATGGAATTTTCTATATCCTTATCAAAAAACTCCCTGAGAGTACTTTGTCATTCTTGGTAAAACTATTTAACAGATGTTTTCATCTAGCATACTTTCCAGATAAATGGAAAAATGCAAAAGTCGTACCAATTTTGAAGCCAGACAAAAATCCGGCTGATGCTTCTAGCTACCGACCGATCAGTTTGCTTTCTTCAATAAGTAAGCTTTCTGAAAAAATAATTTTGAATAGAATGATGCTTCATATCAATTCAAACTCAATTTTTGCTGATGAACAGTTTGGTTTTCGCCATGGGCATTCAACTACGAATCAACTTTTGAGAGTAACAAATTTAATTCGTTCAAACAAAGCTGAAGGCTGCTCCACTGGAGTTGCGCTTCTAGACATAGAAAAAGCATTCGACAGTGTTTGGCATGAAGGTTTGATTGCAAAACTGAAAAAGTTTAATTTTCCGCTTTATATCATGAAATTAGTTCAAAACTACTTAACTGATAGAACTTTGCAAGTAAATTATCAGAATTCTAAATCTGTTCAATTGCCCATTAGAGCTGGTGTTCCTCAAGGTAGCATACTTGGGCCAATACTATATAACATTTCAACTTCAGATCTCCCTGATTTACCTCAGGGGTGTCAAAAATCTTGCTTTGCTGATGACACAGGCATTTCCGCTAAAGGAAAAAGTCTTCGTGTTATATCCAGGAGGCTACAAAAAAGCTTGGATATTTTTACAGATTATTTTCAAAAATGGAAGATTTCTCCTAATGCTTCCAAAACTCAACTTATAATATTCCCACACAAGCCTAGAGCTGCATTTTTGAAACCAAGTAATAGTCATATAGTCACTATGAACGGAGTTCCAATTTCTTGGTCAAGTCAAGTAAAATATCTTGGACTGATACTTGATCAAAAATTAACTTTTAAAGATCACATTGAGGGCATTCAAGCCAAATGTAATAAGTACATAAGATGTTTGTATCCTCTTATAAACAGAAAATCCAAACTTTGTTTAAAGAACAAACCTCTAATATTCAAACAAATGTTTAGACCGGCCATGCTTTATGCTGTGCCAATATGGTCTAGTTGTTGCGCAACTAGGAAAAAAGCACTTCAAAGGATTCAGAACAAAGTTCTGAAAATGATTTTGAAGCTGCCACCCTACTTTTGAATTACATAGAATTTCAAACGTTGAGACTCTAGAAGAAATGTCCAACAAAATAATTCATAATTTTAGACAAAAATCATTGCAATCTTCAATTGCAATGATCAATTCTCTCTATAGATAAGAACTAGTTTTAAGAAATCAACTGTAATTCTGACACGCAGGCAAAATAAACCCTGTTAAAAATTCTGAATAGACAAAGTAAAAATAATATTAACACAATTAGATATTAATTATAGCATATAAGGTTGAAATGTTAATTACTTAGCAGGATCACCTAGGATAATATATGAATGTAAAACAACGTAAAATTTGGAATAAATAAAGAGTTAAAAAAAAAAATGTTTGAGAAAACATAATCAAAATCACAGTACGGTCTTTTTATTTGAAAAAGAAAGTGTAGAAGTCACCTTTTAAACTGTTTAAACATTATAACGACAAACGCATCGAATATATGCCAATGGAATTCTACTCAAGTACCATAAGGTGTTTCAATGGAACTTACAATCTGTTGAAGCAAATTATTGATGATTTTGATTGGCTATGTACTTCAAAATCAAACATAATAGCAAAGAAAAAGGCGCAAAGGGTGAAGCTTTCTTGAAACACGACATTGTTCTCAGAAAACTAAACCATAATGTTTTAATACCTTCAAACATGTTGCAAAAAAGTAATTGAAAACAATTATTGTACCAATAAGTCTATTTTATCCCGTCGGAACAATGTATACCATCATCGGTGAACCTCTTGTGTATCTTTTTTTTTTTTGTTGGGGCGTAGAATAACTGCGTCCACTGAGTTGAACTTTTGTGTACCTTATGGGAAAGTGACTTTTTTTCAGTTCATTCTTAATCAACAAACTAATTTTGTGTTCTTTAAGTTACGAAAACAAAAATAGATTCATGTAGAAAACAAATTCTTCTGATCTTGTTTTTTGACGGAATCACAAAAATAAAAATCAGGCGGAATCTGTCGCATTGGAAGTTTAGCAGAACGTTTGTGTACATAAAACGTTGCAAATACCCTGGGTTTCAAATGGTGAGTTGACAACTTTGAATGAGGGGGCGACCGGCCTCTGGTTCTAACTAGTTCCTACTTAACGATCCACAATCTCCTACTTAACCCACAGCCCCACAATCATGAAAGTGTGGACGTGCTCCTAAAACGCGGAAAACACTGGTAATTGTTATCTGTTCCGGCTCTACGTCAAAGTAAGATTTAATTAAAAATATGAAAAGGTATATCCGAACCAATATAACTTTCAGCAAAAGTTTCTAACAAAAGATGAGCAATCAAATTAGCACGACAAAATGTACAAAATATCCATAAAATAATATATAACGAGGAAAAGGGGGGACCATCAGGGCACCCAAGAGAAACAATTTGGATGAAGAACATGCTTTTGAAAGAAGATTCTCTTCCTTTTATTTGCGGGTTTCACGTTGATGAATCTGCTTACGAGCCCACGTGAACAATATTGGTCCTTCATACAGGAGCTTGATGATCACAAACAACAATAGAATCTTACTTACGATTAAAAGTCTTCCAAAAATTCACAAACCTGGCAATGAAATGCGCGAAATCATTTCAGTAATAAGACCACCAACCCATAAAATAGCAAAAGGGTTAGTTAACGAATTTAAATACTTGTCAAAAAAAAATTCCAGCAAAAGGGTTAGTTAACGAATTTAAATACTTGTCAAAAAAATAATAATGTCAAAAAAAAAATTAAACACTTACAACATTTCACGGAGCTTGTCCATAACTTAGACATAAAAGAAGATAAAATTTTAGTATCTTTTGACGTCAAATCTTTCCTAGTATTCCAGTAAAAGATACCTTTAACTTGTTAGAACATTGGCAACTCTTTCAAAATGACGACTTGGCATGGACGAAAAAAGTACGTTCATACATAAAACTTACACAACTTTGCATGGAAGAGTATTAGTTTTCTTTCAGAAACGAACATTACAAACAAATAAAAGGCACCCCTATGGGTAACCCTTTTTTCCAAATTCAGAGCGAAATTTTCATGGCAAATTTCGAAAAACAATTACAAGATACAAATCAATTACCTACTGTTTGGTGTAGATACGTTGATGATTTGTTTTGGATTTTAAAGAAAGATCGCTTACCTCTCACCCTGAAAACATTAAACAACACACATAAAAAAATTGAATTTACTTATGAAATTAAAAATGACCATAAATTACCATTCTTGGACTTGCCCGTAACAATCTTAACTCACATTTGAAATTAACTGAACATCAACAAATACACAACGCGCAATACTACATGCATCTAAACACTCATACCAACACAAAATAGCATCATTTAATCACATGATACAAAGAATACGGACATTACCACTACGTCCAAACGACATATTTAAAGAACTCGACTACATTTTGACACAGCACACTTCCAAAAACTAATACAAAACTCAATCAACAAAAAAGGCAAAAACAATACAAACCATCACTCACCACATTAACAGAAACACAACCCCAACTTAACGAAAACACAGAAAAGCAATGACATACGATACCCACACTACACAATTACGGCCAATCCATCGGAACTTTGGTTTTGAAATAGTTTTTATTAGTAAAAATAGTCAATTTAAAACTCTCTTAGGTCTGCTAAAGACCCTATTGATATTCTAAGCCAATCCGGGGTCCACAAAATAACTTGTGACCATTGCGGTAAAATTTACATTGGACAAACTAAACGTAATCTCTATCTTAAATAACATACTAATATTAAGACATGTCACTAACCCTTGAAAAATAAATGTAGCAGAAAGCATCGCAATCCACAAACAAAATTAAAAAAAAATGCTTATCAAGGACCAAGCAAACGGATATTCGTAGCTGTTTAAATGTATACCTTCATCACAAAAACAACTCACTACACAACACAACACCAATTTTGACTACCTACTTCAAACAAAGTAGGAATTAATACCCTTGAGTGTTTTATGACTGCACAGTTTTAAAATGCCGATCAAGGTACAGCCATTTCAAATCACTGAAAAGACACATTGTTCAGCGACACCCAAATACAATTCCGCCGTTATTGGATAGTTAAGACCTTCATACGGATGCGCCGTTGCCAAGAAAGCTAAAATTCGAAGTTGATGAATCTGTTTACCCTGCTGAATTGCAAGCTGCAGTTGTGAAATGAGTTGGAGCATAAAAATTTATTCGTTGCTCAAAAGCATCAGCTATGAAAGCAACTATAGCAAGCGAACAATCTTCGGCTTTGAAGTCCTTCTAAATTAATTAACAAACATCGCGACTAATATGATGGCAATCCTTAGCAAGGTTAAATAACAAGCTGATATCATATGAGTAACAAGTTCTGTTATCCCAGTTATCGTTTTGATTTCCGCTGTTATCGCATAAAAAAACTTAGTTATTACAATTGGCAACTTTTGTTATCTTATGTTATCAATTTGAACAACCTATTTTTTATGAACGTTAAAAGTTGAATTGTAAAACTTTGAATATTTCTAGCATATTTGAACAAGACTTTTTGCATTTAATCCAATTATATTTTTCAGTTATTAGCATAAGAATTTGATTTCAAATCGATAACATAATTTGAAACTATTTCAATAAATTTGCTTACAATTCAGGATTTGTTATCAAGTTGTTCGCAGTTATAACACAATAAGTTATTATTATGATATTCAACGAGTATTTTTTTGTCATTCATTCTGTGATTCAGCCTTAATGATATCATATTCAGTGGTCAAAAAATGATAGCCTGGTATTAAAACTTGTTATCAATTTGGTATAATCCTTTGCTTGGGATAGCAGTCATGTTCAGCCTGATTTTCTTAGAGCAAACAACACAAACTGTCTCGGAACCAATTTTATACGGTCTAAATATGTTTCCTGATATGGAGCCCAAACAACGCTACAGTATTCTAGTATAGGCCTCACATATGACACGTACATAAAGTGTTTTTAATGTGTAAGGGTCGTTATTAGCATGTTATTAGCTTATTATGTTTTAAGTAATTAGATAATATTATTGTATTGATCATCAAGGGATAACTTAGAGTCAAATATAACTCACTAGGTCACTAATTTGATTACATCTTTCAATTGCTATATGATCTAGAGAAACTGTTTTTTGTGTTATGGAATGCGTGTTGAAAAATATCAAGATCGTGATCTGCAAGATGTCATCTGCATATATTAAGACTTGAAGGTCTTTAAAAATTTTGTCTACATCGTTGACCAACAAAATAAATAATGAGGGACAATCGGAACCTTGTGGCACTCCAGATGTGACATTTGCTATTTTAGAGAGAAATTCCGCCAAGTATTACTCTTTGCGTTCTTGTTGTCAAGTATGACTCGATCTATTTCAGTAATCTTGGATTAAATCCGAACTTCCATAACAGAAAAAGCAGCAAAGCTATATCAACTCTGTCAAATGCTTTACTTACAAAAATCGGTATATAGTGTGTCTACATAATTATCTTTACGTTTAACGAAAATGTTAATAAATTTATCAAGTTAGTAGATGGTTTGTTGTTGACTAGGGTGTATAGGTAGGCTGTATATGTGTAAGCGGTAAGACTGAGAGAGAGAGAAAGAGAGAGAGAGAGAGAGAGAGAGCTTTCTCGCAACACATTCAATAAAACATAAAATACAAACTTTATGTATGATGTTTTATTCTTATTTTTGTGTTTTCTTATTATTTTATATATTTTATGTATTTATATTTGTATATTAGGCTGATGCAAAATTTGAAATATTTGCTCCCCTAAGCTTAATCGACGCCAGTTTGGGTCCTGATAGTCCCCAAAAAATTTTAACACATTTGGTTTTAGTTTGGCTTTGCACACGCTATTCAAAGTTTGTATGGGAATTAGTATGAAGAATCTCAAATTTACATTTCCAGATCCCTAACATCTTGATATTATGTCCTTAAACCAAATCTTATATACATTCATATAGTGTAAGTTGTCAACTATCAAAATGCCGAAGATACCTGACATGTAAATTTTATACAAAAATAGTTATTCAATAAAACATAAAATACACACCTTAAGTATGATGTTTTATTCTTATTTTTGTTTTCTTATTATTTATATGTTTTTTATATTTTATATACATATATTTTATGTATTTTATTGTATTTATATAATTATATATATTTTATATATTTTATATTTATATATTTTACATACATTACATATATTTACTTCTTATTATTATATTTGTTGAATAACTATTTTTGCATAAAATTTACATGTTAGGTATCTTCGGCATTTTGATAGTTGGCAACTTACACTATATGAATATTTATAAGATTTGGTTTAAGAACATAATATCAAGATGTTAGGGATCTGGAAATGTAAGTTTGAGATTCTTCATACTAATTCCCATACAAACTTTAAATAGCGTGTGCAAAGCCAAATTAAAACCAAATGTGTTAAAAATTTTTGGGGACTATCAGGACCCAAATTGGCGTCGATTAAGCTTAGGGGAGCAAATATTTCGAATTTTGCATCAGCCTATTGTATATTTTGTATATATTATTTTATGTATATTACATTACATATTTTATATATTTTATATTTATAAATTTTAAATATATTATATATTTTTGGGCTTCAAATGGTGAGTTGACAACTTCTAACGAGAGTGCGACCGACCTCCGGTCCTCACAAGTTCCTACCTCACGCCTCAACGAGTCATATGATCACAAAAGACTGCCTGCTGAAACATGGAGACGCTGGTTGGCGTAGCCTGGGCAATGTTGTCAATCTGACAATAGCGAAGTGAGGGGGTGCGACCGGTAAATCATATCATAATTTTCCATTCTCATATCTTTCAGGTCTTCCAGGTCATCAGGTATTCTAAAATAATTTAAAATTCAAAATTCATTTTTTTCTCACTGTTTGTTCATAACCATTATCACTTTTCTTTATTATCATCATTATCCTTTTTATCATTACTGGTGTTTTCAAGATTTATATTTTAACATAATTTTTTTTTATAGTTTCACCTAAAAGGTTATACATACTTTCAATTATTACATCTTACATATCCAATTATCACTATGATTTAGAAGTATCTAGTGTCTTGAGTAAAAAAGCGTGCAATGGAATCTATATATATATATATATATATATATATATATATATATATATATATATATATATATATATATATATATATATATATATATATATATATATATATATATATATATATATATATATATATATATATATATAATAGATACCGAGTGATTGCAGTCTTTTTCATTTACATAAATATATACAATATTATATAAATATTTCATGAGAATGGAGGGACCATCAGGGCACCCGATTGAAGCACTCTGGATGGGGAGAGTGGAAATGCCAACTCCCATTGCTAACAGTTTGTGAATAGAGGGCGGGCTCTTCTCCCCGCCCATTGGGGCAACCTCATGTTAGATAGCTTGCTCTTTTGACCAATTGTCCAATCTTGTTGTTGAAAGGAGATTCTTTATATCCCTGTGGATACGTATAAGTGATTTTGCCTATCAATCCACCAAACCCCTGTTTGGCCCTTCAAACAATGGCATGATTAGGATAATCAGTGGTTGTTAAAGCTTGATCAAGTCTAACATCGAGGAGTAGTACATATCATACATACATTTATATATATTATATATTTGCATTTCTTATTAAATCCTAGAGGGATTGAGCTGTTTAGTGGAATACCTGTAACTAGAAATTAGAAGAAGAATTAGTATCTTCCATTTAATTCCAACTACCTTTGCTTATCTTCGATAGATACGCGTATTTCGTCTACAATGTGCAGGTTTATTTTTGCGTTTAGGATCGGACCGAAGTTATGTGGGGGGGGCAGAGGGGCGTGTTCACTGTATTATACTTACAAACGAAACACATTGAACGTATTTTCATTGACAGAAGTTCTGTTTTGGGCGGAGGAACTGCTCAGAATTTTCGATGTTCCGCGATACATTGTTATCGGGCGTAGTGTTTTGTTTATTGTTTCGGTTGCCCATTGTTCGTTGCGCAAGTGATCGAGTAAGTATAAGAACTCGTGGTTCGCCGGGTAAGATGGGTCCGTGGTGAGTACATAATTGATCGTGATCCAAATTATTCGTTCGTCATGCCCGTCGGGCCACCCTATCTTGGAATAAATAGACCGCTGTTCCATTTTGGGAGGCAAGCTAAACTGCCGAAATCGCCCAGAAATACCGTATGGCGCGTTATCAAACGGTATAAGGACACATTGACGACGATTCGGAAGCCTCAAGCCAATCGTCGGAGTGGAACTGTCAACCGGAAACTGCGTGGTAAGATTTTGAAGACGATTAAGAGGAATCCCAATCTGTCGGACCGTGATTTGACCAGAAAATTCGGAGCTGCCCATAGTACCGTGAGGAGAACTCGACTCCGGGAAGGAATCAAGTCGTATCGAGCTAGCAAAGAGCCAAATCGGACCATAAAACAGAATAGTGTGGCCAAAATCCGTGCTTGGAAGCTATACAACCAGGTGCTGACCAAGTTCGACGGGTGTCTTCGGATGGACGATGAAACCTATGTCAAGGCTGACTTCTGGCAAATCCCAGGTCAAATATTTTACTTGGCAACGGTTGGGGGGATGTGCGAGCCAAATTTAAATTTATTTTTGCCGACAAATTTGCACGAAAATTCATGATTTGGCAGGGCATTTGCAGCTGTGGCAAAAAAACGAAAGTTTTCGTTATAAATAAGACAATGACGTCGGAACTATACCAAAAAGAGTGTCTCCAAAAACGAATTTTGCCGTTCATTCGATCCCACGACCATCCCGTAATGTTTTGGCCAGATTTGGAAAGCTGTCATTACAGCAAAGTCGTTCAAGAATGGTATGCAGAGAAAGGGGTCCAGGTTGTTCCGAAAAACCTTAACCCACCCAACTGCCCCCAGTTCCGCCCTATTGAGAAATACTGGGCAATCATGAAGAGGAGACTCAAGGCAAAGGGAAAAGATGTCAAAGACATCAATCAGATGAAGACCTGGTGGAATAAGATAGCTAAAACGATGGACGAAGAAGGTGTGCGCCACCCTAATGAGCCGTGTTACAGGAAAAAATCGAAATTCCTTCGAAACCGTGACGAATAATTTTATCCGTATTTTTTCTTAAAATTATGAAGAAAACGCTACATTTGTATAAAAAAAGATCTTGAATTCAATAATAAATAACTGAAATAAAGGCAATTGTTTTTTTTTTCCAATTCTATCTGAAGCAAGCTTTAGTCCCCAACATCATCTGTTGGTTCTCTGTGTAATAACAGCTGATCTGGCAACAACGGAGTAGCATCCTCAGGTGGTCAATCATGCTCATGCTCATGCTCATTTATAATGGATTCAAATAGTTAGGGAATGCAAGATAGAATAGCAACCCAACGGTAATTTTTTATATCCAATTTTTTACCACTTTTGTCAATAGTGATTAAAATGATTTCTTCCAAATGGCAGGAAGAAAACTGGACTTCAGTGATAAATCAAAAGGCAAAAATAAGGGCTTATCTAGATCTTTCGAAAACAGTTTGAGAAATATAGGAGGTAAACCATCTGGTCCAGCACCTTTTAGGGCATCCAGTGTCTTAAGGGCACTTAAGATTTATTTATCAGATAGGAGATCGCAGCAAGCCGTGCTATGAAAATGACGTGTTTTGCTTTTGCTGCGTCGTTTTCGCGGAAATAAAATAAAATAATATTCCTTAATTCAACCGCAATAAATGGTGAAATTATTGTTTTTCAAGTGCTTTGCGTAGGACTTTGTTAATGGAATCCCTCTGATAGTGTGTTACGGTCGTGTTTCTTAAGATGAACTGATCGTCGGTAGTTTTTTTTTTCCATTTTTTTGTTTTTTAGTGCCCGGCTTTCCAGCATCAGATGATGAACATTGGTGAGGTTGTTTTATATTATCAAAAATATACCTTAACTATATACACGGCAGGATCAAGAATGTCTATTTTTGATTCTGGAAGTGTGAAAACTCTTCACATATCCATATGATATGTGAAGATTTTCATGCGGGGCTAATTGTATATGAAGATGACCTCAGAATGTACGTGTATGAACAGGCATTCTTGAAATGGGTCGTTGGATTTTCAATAGAGCTGTCACCTTCAATCTCCAGGGCTAAAAATCACACATAAATTACTGAAGAAATGCAGACAAGTTTCTTCCATAAAAGCACTACCGGTCAGTGGGAGATTGATTGTAAACACACAAACACACACACACTTAAGATTTATTTATCAGATAAACTAAAAACTGAAATATCTTTAATTGGTTCAGGAGGTACGAAAACTATTGATGATCATGCTCATTATCATCGTGAGATGTATAGACGCCCTGAAAGAAATACGCAAATAAGTCACACATTTCATTATAAGTATTACTACTTTTGCCATCTAGATGTATTTTTGATGGAAAGCTCTGAGATTTCCGTTTCTGAAGAAGTTGAAGATATTATTTTCTATTCTTTTGTTGTGTACTTTGTATGTTTGTTTTTCATTTGAAGGTTTAGCTGATCCCATACACTGAAAATTTATTTTCACAAACTACCTCTTACTCGTTTCGCAAACAAGGATTTTGTACGTAGAACAAATGTCTTGTGTATTGTATGAAAAATTCTCAATGTTTTTTTCTAGTGAAATGCTATCATTACACCTTTTTTTGTAAAATGCACGAAATGAATCGCTGTTTCTCTTATATGCCGTACTCTTGCATGATGGTGTTGCTGCTGGTATGGGCGGGAATAATTTAACCCAAAATAAGAATTAAAGTGCTGCCGAAAGCTATAACTTCATGCTAATTAATCAAAGAAGTTCTCACGAGTCAGCGTGGCCTAGTGAGCTGATTCAGAATCAGCAGTTTCCAAATATGCAGGTTTGAACCCCATGTCAGAAACAATAAAAGACGCTGAAAAACTCCACGTGGTTGCGTTTTTTTTTTGTGTCAATTACATTTCGAGTCGATATAGTAAATCTGTCAGTCCTTTAGAGATTTAGATTTTCTTTTTAATTTGTGACGAAATATTCGTAGCTCTTTGTATTGTTTTCGTACAAGGGAACGTCCATTAATTACGTCACGCAAAAATTGACTTTTTATAACATCCCCCCCCCCCCTTTGTCACGTTTTTTGTATGGACCTTCAATTTTTTTTGTATGGATCGTCACGTTTTCCAAAACCCCCCTCCCCCCTTACTGCGTGACATAATTAATGGACCTTCCCCAATGTACAGATGTTCTTTCTGTGTCAACAAAAGCTTCGTGCTTTTGACAGTTGCGCGTGTGCCATTGATTACGAATGTATCTTCATAAAAAGTACAAATTAATTTCGTTGCAGAAAGCAAAGAATGGGTCTGTAAGTACTACTTTGGATTTTGTAATCTATATAAACAAAAATGCGTTGGGGTTTCCTTTGTCACGATTTAACTCGCGAGTGGAAGGACCGTTTGGCAAGACTTTTGCTTTGTTGGATTCGTCTTGGACACCGGAAGATTCTTATGATGGTTTGAAAAGCCTCCCTACTCTGGAAAGGGGGGCTCCCATACAAGTGAAGCACAAATTTCTGCATAACTCGAGAACTGAACAAGCAAAGGAACCCAAATTTAGCATGCGGAAGTTTTTGGAGGCAAGCAATGTTTCTATGGTAGTCAGACACCCCTCTTCTCTCTAGAAAGGGAAACTCTCGTACAAATGAAACAGAAGTTACTGCATATCTCAAGAACTAATCAAGCAAATGGAACCAAATTTGGCATGTGGGGTTTTCTGGAGGAGAAAAATGTTTTTCTGGTGGTTTGAGACCCCTCCTCTCTCCTAGAAGGGGTGCTGTCATACAAATGAAACTGTAATTTCTTCATAACTCTAGATCTAATAAAGCAAATGGAACCAAATTTGACATGCGGGGATTTTAAAGGCAAGAAATGTTTCTACGATAGCTCGAGACCACTCCTCTCTCTCTCTGTTTGGTTGGGGGGCGGTGCTCCCATACAAATGAAACAAAAGCTTCTACATAACTCGAGAGCTAATCAAGTAAATGGAGCCAAATTTGGCAGGTAGATCGAGACCCCTCCGCCTTCTGTAAGAGGAGGGCTCTCATACAAATAAAACACAAATTTGTGCATAACTCGAGAACTAATCAAGCATATGGAACCTTATTTGGCATTGGAGGTATTTGGAGGAGATAAATGTTTCTATGGAAGTTTGAGACTCCTCTGCCATCTGAAAGGGGGCGGGAGGGGGGTTTCCATACAAATTAAACACAAATCTCTGAATAACTCGAGAATTTATCAGGTTAATGGAACCAAATTTGGCATGTGGAGGTTTTCGAAGGCAAGAAATATTTCTAAGTTGACTCGTTGACTCCTTCTCTGAAAGGAGGGCTCATATACAGATGAAACACACATTTCTGAATAACTCGAAAACTTATTAAGTTAATGGAACCAAATTTGGCATGTGGAGGTTTTTGAAGGCAAGAAATGTTTCTATTGTGGTTTGAAACTCCTCCGCTCACTGAAAGAGGGGTCTCTTATACAAATAAAACACGAATTTCAGCAAAACTCTCGCAAAGCACTCGAATACAGTAAAAGAAATTTCTAATGGAACCGAGGACAAAATACAGCATCAAGTCTGAATAGTGCTAAAAGTACCTCACCATTTCTAGGATTTTTTTTCAATTGGGCGAATCTAACAATGAGGGGCTCTCTCCTCTCTCGCTCTCTTTAATTAATTACAGCGCCATAAAATTTTTTTTTCGAGGGATTCTTTAGTACAAATAGAAACACAACAGTGCTGGCTACCATACTCTACAAACGTAACGCTGAATGGAATATGCATGAAAGAGAAAGTAATCAAAGAGAGTCTCTCAATTGCAGATTCGCCCTTATGAAAAAAAAAACCCTAGATTTCCTTTTTACTCATCTATTGTTTTATATTCACTCCTCCTGCTTGATTATGAGACTGGATCCTGAATGCTTTGGAAGGCTGTAGTTTTGGTAAGTTGTATCTATCACATTTCAATGGGTCCTTTATATTTTACAACCATTGCATATTGCATTAATTAAAACACTTGGTGAGAGTGACCAATTTCTACCGAATTTAAGCGAATCGGATGTGGAGGGTGTAATTGTCACCTTCGTGTTGTTAACATCTCGTGGCACTTTGCACTCATTGGAGCATCCTTCTGTTTGAAGGCTCGTTTTCTGACCATTCTTCGGCTCATGTGACTGGACGAAGATTCTCATTGAGGGGTATAAGTGAAGTTCCATCAATCCAATCACTTTTTTGCCACTCATAATAATTTTGCATATGCATCATGCCTGCGTTGGAGATAAAACCAAAATCGCAAAAATTAAACAAGGTTTGTTTTTCATGCCTCGATTAAACCAACTGCCAAATTCAACAGTGCGTCGGCAACCTCAACACGTTGTTTTTCTATAGACCATCCCAGAAAGAAAGGGTCCAGCTTTAGTTCGTTAAAAAACTTGTGTATATTTACTTGTGTCAACTTTTATTCTTAAATATGGTTTCTCAGCAGTTTATGAAAGATTTTTGACGATCTTTTCAAATATTAGTATGTTCTCGAACTTATCCTCTAACGTTCTTCATTAGGTTTTGCACTAATTGATTAGCAACGATTTAGACTCTCTTGTCCAATCTCGTCAGCTGTTAAGTCTTTTGATGTAGCCCATTCGGGTCTTCCATGAAGTTTTTATTCGCAGTTAGTCTACAATTTTGTAAAACATCGAGGTTGGTGAGAGACACAGCACCATCTTTACTGTTAATATAAATTGGCGCAAATTGTTTTCCAAGCATTACTGAAAGTTGCCTTGTTTTTTTCTAATAAAAAGGACTGCGAATACACTTTGAGTGGCCTAGGCAGCATTCTTTCGATTGGTTTGAACACTCTTCCTGAAAGTGAATACATATCAATAAACCGAATAAACAATGTAGATGATGACTCACATTAAGCCATCCTGCTCGACATTTTCTATTCAAAAAATTAGAGAAAAAAACTAAGACAACAAACTATTTGTCATTGAGCAGGCTACTTTCTCTCCAACCCAATGATGCATCAGTTCTTCAGAGCGTGAAATTTTACAAGATCTGAAATACCAGCAAAGTTATGGCATGCAATTAAACTTACCAAAAAGAGTTCTTTCTGCTAGTAACAACAACTTAATTTTCGCTCCGTTCGATCATTAATGCAGCATCCTCCAGTGTTCGATCCATTGGAGCGGACGAAACTCATTGTCATCGTTACCGATGGCTAGATGAAGGTTCAGCATCAGCTCACCACTTTAGACTGGCTGCTCTTCGGTGCAACCTACTCCTCGTAGAATAGAAAAAGAAGAAAAAAGTTGGTGGATTGGAGGAAGGACGACCTACTCTCCACTACTGGCATCTACAAACTGCCCTCTCTCTGTCACCAATAACCAGCAGACCGGCAAGTATGATTACGATGACGATGACGATGTCGTTAACAATGAATGGAAAGTAATTATTATTGCGCTTCCGCTACTAGAGATGAAGAGTGGGTTAGAGGCACAATACAATTGTTCGTTCGTTGACATCCTTAGTTGGGGTCCTGTCGTTTCTGCAGCGACAGATGCTTACACAAGTTTATTATTATAACGAGTGTTTTATGAACGGACCTTGAAATGAAGTAAATTTCACATACGTTGCTGCCCAGGGAAAACTTTGATCGAAAGCCATTAAAAGCACTGTTTGTAGAAGAGGTTGAATGTCTCCGGTCTGACTAGGTCCCCGTATGAAAATTGATAATAAAAGCTGATACGTGATCTTCATCCGTAAAATTTCACCCCATCTCATTGCCTGGGGTGTCTGCTTTTTGGGAAAGGTAAAGGAAACAGTTTAATTTTATGATGCTCTCAAGCTCATTTTAATTTGCTCGTAAAAAGCGCTGACGTTTGTCGCTTTCGCTGACAACCGAAGATCTATCCTAATCTGACCGCTTATGCTAGCTCAGGCCTGTTCGTCGCCGTTGGTGAGTGGGTTGGATGACAGCCGCTCGAAATCATTCGCTATGACGTGGGAGGAAGGAAGGGATGAGTGTGTTGCTTTTAGTGCAAAATGGGTTTCTTCACCCTTTCACTGCCGGGTTTCGGAACGAAATTGAATTTGTAGACCGTATTATTACCATATCAGATTAGAGTAGATTGAAAAATTACAGGATTCATATTCGGATCATCGCACAAACAACAGAGTAAATTGCAGTGTCATATCAAGTCATGTTACTTTATTAGCCTTTAGTTTAGAATGTCTCGTTTATCTTAAAATCGTCCAAATGGTAGATGAACACGTCCTTGAAGAGCATGTTCTTCGTGTACCAGTAGGTGTAATCGATGTCCCGATCGAAGGGGAAGCCCATCGGCAGATTGTCGATGAAGTTGTACTTGCCGCACATGAAGGTCTTATCGAACACAAAGTCGGTCTTGCTGTCGGTGATGGTGTATGGCGTGATGATGAAGTAGAACTGCATCTTCATTCCACTGACCCAGCCCTTCGGCAGAATCAGACGATCCGGATATCCGCAGTGAGCCTCGGACATGTCCAGCAGGAATTTTTCCTTACCAGCGATGGACAACATCATTTTCTTGTACAAATCGGTATACATGGTACGATCCTTCACGCTCCAGTAGAAGTCACGAGAGTTGCGAACAAACGTATTTTTTCCAGCAATCAAATCCACCATGTACTGATCAATTTCGACGAAGAACTTGCGGTAGTACTCCAACTCCATGAGCTTGTCGAATTTCGGGCCCAAGAACACACGAATCACACCCTTGCCGGTGAACTCAGACATCACATCTAGCGAGTAGGTAAATGGCTTGTGGTTCAAACGAATTGTACGGCCCAGAACGGAGAAATCCCAGTACTTGTCAACGTTCGTCATGGGAATCACGTTTGAAATATCGGAATCGAAGTATTCGAAGTAGGTTACCAGCTTATCAATCACAACGTCCTTGATGATGACACCCTTGAAGGTGAGATCTTCGAAAGTGTAGTAGGGCAAATAGCTCTTGAACAGATAGTAGAAGTTCAACAGGCGATCCCACAATCTGTAGAACATTGGATCACGCAGGGTGGTTTCATAGTGCATCAGAACTGATGGCCATGTCTTCATGGTCATGAAGTCGACTCCGCTCAGAATCATCTTCGACATCATTTCGATGAAACCGAATTTCTGGCACATCGTATTGTCCATGTTACAGTTGATCATCTTTCCAACGAAATCAATGTTCTCCCATTTGCGAAGATCAATCTTGACACCATCGTCCATGATGTAGAATCCATCATCGATAACCTTGCGCATTCTCATTTCCCAATCCTTAATCCAATCCAGCTTGAAATAGTCATCGTCCTTGATTAGGAAGTTGACATCACGGTATTTGAACGGAATTCCATTCCAGTAGCTCAACAACGAGAAGTAGCCAGTCTGCAGTGGGAACTTCCAGGTCAGCATCTTAGTTGGATACATCAAGTTCGACATGCGCTCCAAGTTGTATCTAGCCAGAAGTTGCTGGTGCATGTACAGGTACAGTTCTCCACTGCGCTCCTTCAGCAGACCAAATTTGTCCCCACCGATGAAGAATGGATAGTCCATCATGAAGTAGAAGTAGTACGAGTTCAGGCCAATATCCTCGTAGAAGTAATCCAAACCCTTTCCATTCATGATGAAGGTGTCCTTGTACTCGTATGGGTACGTCATGGTGAAGTTGGAGTAGACTACATTGTACTTTCCGTTTCCGTAGAATCCAAATTTGGGATCATACATCTTGCGATACGTCGCAGTGCGGATGATGTCGGTGTTGAAGAAGTAGTACGGGTAAATTTCGTAGATGGCTGGCATTACAATTCCTTGCAAGTCCACGCGGTGCAGAACGGTCAGCGTTATGGCGTAGATGAACATACCTTCGTTGATATGCTCACGAGCCCAGATGACGTTCTTGTAGTAGGTGTCCCAGTCGAGAGAGTTGTACAGGAAGCTGAACAGCATGTAGGTCTGTTTCAGCATGTACTTGTTGTTGATGGTGAAAAGTTCTCCCTTTCCTAGGAAGAGGTCCATTTTGTACATGTTGAAAAACTCAGTCACTTGGTCGTAGTTCTAAAATGATTGGGGTGAAGCGTAGTTTAGCATCAGTGATGAACGGCACTCAGTTCCGATTAATTTACCTTGTACAGTGTCATGTCATCGATCCAGGTCTTTGTGTATGGCATGTATTCCTCATACTGCAATGGCATGTGGATATTTCGCAGGATTTCGAAGAAAAATTTCTGCTTGATGAGGAAATCTTTGTCAGCTGTGAAATGGAACCAATTAGCCTCATTGTCGATCGATCATTCAAGTAGGAAAACTTACCATATTTGATGTCCTTTCCAACGCTAGAGACGTACGATCCACTGACCATGGCGGCCAGGGAAATGGCAACTGCTGCTACTAGGAGCTTCATCCTGGTGGTAGTTCTTGCTGGAACAATGCTACCCAACTGATGATTCCTTTCAACCACGATCGCTTTTATATGCAAATTCTTTGATCTGGCTGTCATGCTATCACCTCTGCAAAAGAAATTCTCTCTTATCAGCAGCAGGAGAATCATACCGTTCTTATTTTTGCAGCGCTGCTGTTGCTTGGAACGCCGATGCAGTGCGGCGCGTGGAGCATGCAGGTAATTATCATTTTGCAGCGCCGAATATTCACCCGGTGATAACACATAGATTGTTGCACTCTCCTGTTTGTTGTTATTGGAATTATACATAGTTGTTGAGGTGAATACGATTGATTGATTCTGAAAGAAGAGGGCAGCGGCAAATGGATTTGAGCTGCCATACAATGCAAGATTGACCTACTATTAATCGCAAAGCTTACACGTGTGATTGCTCGGGTATTCTTCAGCTTTCTTGATGAACACATTGAGTTTTCTTGAACACCTTTTCGGCAGTTCAAAATTAGTCTTCTTTTCGTTCATTTCATGAATCACCCTGCCAAGGGGGTTTTCTAGGCAAGAGGTTGTCTGCTTGATCGAATGCCGCCTTTCAAACATGCCCTACACTCAATTTCAACTACTTCTATTCAATTTCACAACCTGCTGTGCTCTTACGGACTTATCAATACTTTCTCGTGACATCATTAGTTCTAGCAGAAATTACTGTCCACTCCGAGGGTTGCATGTTGATATGAAGGATATTTCCAATTTTCAAACATTATAATTGATTAAGTGCTTGATGCAACAACAAAATAAGGTAAATATACTTTGCTCGTTCTTTAAAAAGTTTAACTTTTTTCACATACGAAATTAAGATAAAATAAAAATCAAAAATGCAATTTATACAAATTTCACACTGAAATGATGTACATGGAGTTTTAAGACACTAATTAATTTACTTGACTACGTAAAAAGCGTTTATGTTTTAAAATCCTACAAGTCCAGGATTGTAAAGTTGTAGCAAGTTGTAAACAGAATAGATCATTCCAAATATCAGAGATAAAATTTCAAAGAGGGATATTATTTTGTAAGACATGTTGTTAAAGATGTTCTTTATACACTGGACATTTATTTTCGTAAAGTAGCTTTCACGCGTTTCGTAGGCATGGATTTTGTACATACAACAAATGTCTCGTATATTATATAAAACATTCATAATGCTTTTTATCTGGCGAAATGCTATCATTACACCTTTTTGTAAAATGCACGAAATGAATTTCGTGAAGACCAACCAATCGACGTTTCTCTTTTATACCGTACTCAAGCATGATGGTGTTGCTGCTGGTATGGGCGGGAATAATTTATCTATCCCAATATAAAAATAACAGCGCTGTCGAGAGACATAGCTTCATGCTCATTAATCAGGATTGTTCTCACGAGTCAGCATGGCCTAGTGAGATTAACCACGGATTCAGAATCAGCACGTTCAAAAAATTCAGGTTCGAATCTCATGTCAGAAACAATAAAAAGCCGCTAGAAAACTCCACGTGGTTGCTTTTTTTGACATTTACATTCCAAGTCGATAAAGTAGATCTGCCAGTCTTTCATGCAACCACCAGAGAGACGTTTCTTTTTAATTTGAGACCAAATACTCGTAGCTCTATTGTCTACGTACAATGTACGAATGTTCATTCTGTGTCAACAAAAGCTTCGTGTTTTTGACAGTTGTGCGTGTGCCATTAATTACGAATGTTTCTTCATAAATAGTTCAAATCAATTTCGTTGCAGAAAACAACGAATGGATTTGTGAGTATTACCTTCGATTTTGTAATATAAACTAAAATTAACTTTCTGTGTACTTTTATAGTATCATTTCTGTTATAGTTTGATGATATCTGAAATAAATGGCTTAACTAATAATAATACTACTAAACCACATATTTAAATATAATCCTATACCACAGAGAACAGATATCCACGCTAGAGTGCCCTCCGTGTGTTAATTTTTGTAACTGCCATTTTAAAATTATAGCTCGTTTTCGTTAGTTTAGGTGAATCGTATCTAGACTAGGCGGCGTTGTTTTTCCAACGGTTTGCTTTTAAATATTTACACAGTTAATTGGGGAAAAAATGTCCAAGTCTGGATGTCTGTTTTCTGTGCCTATACTGCTGATAAGCGCATGCCAGACTATTATGAGTTTAGTAGTTGAAGTTCAGAAGTGCAATTTTGAAGTAAATGTTATGCTGAAATGCTGAAAAACAAATACACTGAAAATTTATGTTCGTAAAATAGCTTTCACGCGTTTCGTAAATGTGGATTTTGTACATAAAACAAATGACTCGTACATTGTATGAATCATTAATAATGCTTTTTATCTGGTGAAATGCTATCATCACACCTTTTTGTAAAATGCACGAAACGAACATTGTGATGACAAGCCAATCGCTGTTTCTCTTTTATACCGTACCCATGCTTGATGGTGCTTCTGCTGGTATGGACGGGAATAATTTATCTAATCCAAAATAAAAATTGAAGCGCTGCCGAGAGCTATAACTTCATGCTCATCAACCAAACATGTTCTCACGAGTCAGCGTGGCCTAGTGAGATCAACCATGGATTCAGAATCAGCACTTTCCAGATATGCAGGTTCGAACCCCATGTCAGAAACATTAAAAAAACGCTGGGCAACTCCACGTGGTTGCGCTTTTTTGTCAATTACATTTCGAGTCGATAAAGTAGATTTGTCAGTCCTTCATGCAACCACCAGAGAGGCGTTTCTTTTTAATTTGTGACCAAATATTTGTAGCTCTATGTATTGTATTCGTACAATGTAACAAAAGCTTTGTGCTTTTGACAGTTGCGCGTGTGCCATTAATAACGAATGTATCTTCATAAAAAGAACAAATCAGTTTCGTTGCAGAAAACAACGAATGGATTTGTGAGTATTACCTTCGATTTTGTAATATAAACTTAAATTAACTTTCAGTGTAGAGCCTTCGATGCTTGTCATGTCGCTCCAGGCTCATGAGATGAATGGTTTTGGAATGCAAAGATTATTTCAAAGCGTGCTGAAATTATAAAGTAAATGAGAATGATGAATAATAGGTTAACAGGATGTATTTGTAAATGTATTTGTCTTTGATTCATCGGACATTGTGGTCTACATGAAGTACTTAAATCTAATAGAAGTCAACGTTAAAAACGGTTCAGCAAGCGGTGACGAAATCTTGAGGCGGACATGTTGAAATCAAATTCGTTGGATTCTACGTTGAACCGACGGATCATGGTGACAATGAAACTATTTGCAGCATGATTAGTTGCTTGTAATTCTTCGTGAAGCAACGCTCTCGGTCGAAGGGTTCGGGCAGGAGCTTATAGACTGATTCTCGACAGCAACTCAGGAACACCATATTCAGATAAGAGAAGCCTGGCAACGTATACAGATTGCGCGACATTCCTTAGTTTAGCCAGAGTATTCAGCCCTAGCAGGCGACAGCGATCGGCGTAAGCAGGCAAGTTTAACGGGTCACTCCATGGAAGGTGGCGCAAATCATATCTTACAAACCTGCGTTGGACAGCTTCAAACCGCGCACTCCATATAGCCTGGTAGGGGTTCCATACACAGATGCAAACTCAAGAATAGAGCGTACCAGAGAGCAGTAAAGAGCTTTGAAACACAGCGGATCACGAAACTCATTGGAGATTTTGAACATGAACCCAAGCTGGCGATTGGCTTTATCAATGGTACATGAGAAGTAGACTGATGCAAATTTCGAAATATTTGCTCCCCTAAGCTTAATCGACGCCAATTTATGTTCTGATAGTCCCCAAAAAATTTAAACACATTTGATTTTAATTTGGCTTTGCACACGCTATTCAAAGTATGTATGGGAATTAGTATGAAGAATCTCAAACTTACATTTCCATATCCCTAACATCTTGATATTATGTCCTAAAACCAAATCTAATATAGATTAATATAGTGTAAGTTGTCAACTATCAAAATGCCGAAGATACCGGACATGTAAATTTTAAACAAAAATAATTATTCAATATAACATAAAATACAAACTTTAGGTATGATGTTTTATTCTTATTTTTGTTTTCTTATTATTTTATAAATTTTATATTTATTTGTTTACGATTTATTATTTTATATATATAAAATTATATATTTTTTATATAATATATATATATATATATATATATATATATATATATATATATATATATATATATAAGTATATATATGTATTTAAATATATAGATATATATATATATATAGATATATATATATATATATATATATATATATATATATATATATATATATATATATATATATATATATATATATATACAGCGATTCCACGGGAAAAAATAGAGTTGAAAAAAAAAGTTGTCCGATTTTGCTCAAAATCACTTGGTGTGTTCTTCATCAAAAATAATAAGACCCGTATTTTTTTATTTTTTTATAAATAATAAGACCCGTATTTTTTTATTTTTTTATTAGGGTGACCATGTTTGATATAGAGTCACCAGAAAAATCGACATTTTTCGAAGTTTTTTATTTAAAAAAAATCATAACTTCTGAACCACTGGTTCGATTTTCGTTGTTTTCATATAAATTGAAAGATTATTACTTGTTGTTTTTAGTTAAAATATTTATCAAAATAATTTATGTACTCAAATTTGCTAAAATGGTCAATATATTTATTTTTTATGATTTTCAAAACGTTGGACCACAACGACTATTAATTTTTATATTTTTTTATAAAAATTCAAACATTTCTACATAACATATCAAAAAATCTTAAATGTTCTTTGAGCCGTTTTTGAGTTAAATTTTTTGAAAATTTCAAGTTTTTTGCCTATACACACATGGAATGAGTATCATTTTCCATCACTTCAACATAACTGCGGGAATCATTTCATTGAAGTTATCAAACTTATTCCTAATAAATTCATGATAACCATGTTTACAAATCTAGTTTTATTTGTGAAGTATTGTACCCATCAAAAATAGGGGAGGCTGGTCCAATTCTGACCCCATTAAATGTATGAACTATAAATCAGCCTCAAATTGTTTAAAAGCAGAGACCAACATTGCTAGGGTTTACTCAGCCATGGTTTACGCTATAACTGGAGCCACAATGGTCCGTTAGCGTCCAAATTTAGCATGAGTGCTCATAAGGATTGTAGAGGCACTCATGCTGAATTTGAGTTGTAGCGTAAACCACGACTGAGTAAACTTAACTCATATTTTGAATTATTCCACATTAGGGTCATTTTGAGTGAATCGAACCGAAACTAGAATACAAATTTTTTTAGGGTGTAGAACATTTTTTCTCAAATTTAGTCAATTTTGAAGTCCAAAAAACACAATTTCTCCGACCAATGCATTCTACGTTGAAATTCTTTGTGTAATGAAAGCTTTCCATTGGTATTATTAAAAATTTGGCAACCAGCGCTGTCTGAGAGAATCTTGGGAAGTCGGAATTGGCCATAGGGTCGAGATTAGACCAGGCTCCGCTATATTGAAGAATTGTAGCTCAAATCTCAAAGCTTTAGACTACAAGCAAGGGTTTTCCCAGATTACCTTCAATTAAAAATTAAAAAAATTACAAAGCAAAATTCTAACAATTTAACGCACTTTTCTTCATCTGAAAACGAAAACCGTTTCACGATAATGTAATTTTCATTCTGTGGCTTAAAGTAATGAAACGATTGTGTCCCAGAGATTTGTTTTATAGGAGTACAATGGTTCTTTATTTTCTTTTCCATTGCATTGTAATCTTTTTCCGAGAAAAACAAGTAATATATTTTGGAATCTACTTAAGAAACAGTCCAAGAGTAAAGTTCGTATGCAGTTGTAATATGATGGCCTTGTAAACTTGCTTTTGAAGCGTTTCGCTTTAGAACGCCTCTTAAAGCGTCACAAGGCCCTTTTCCATGGCAAATGGCAAAAAAGTTCCACTCTGCATTAAGACCGAAGTCCTTGTACATGTGGCACAATTTGAAAGCAGTCATCTTATTTCTGTATTGACTGCCTTCATTAGAAAAAAATTGATATTTTTCAGGTGAAGTAGCTTTTTTTTAATGAAATTCACATAATTTTTTACAAACAGCCGAACGGCAACATGGTTATGTTTAGTAAATTCTGCCATGGCTGTGATGCTTGAAAGCTTTAAATTTTGTGCTTCATCCTTATAATATATGGCAAAAGGATGGATTGTGCATTGAGCGTTTGCCCAATTAAAACCTTGTATTGCGCCCAGAATAACAAAAGAGTAATTTTCAGAGAAGACAGCAATTATAATGCTGTCAGTTGCTTCCAAATTAGTTTTAAGTTGTTTTAAGTAGTTAACTTGTTGCTCTGCAATAAAATTATGCGGAGATAATTCGCTTAATTTTTCTAAAAATGTTTCCACAAACTCTTCTGCATCCATTCGCATTGAATTTAGATGACAACGATCTGAATGCTTCTATTGTTTAAAGTCTAAGGAATCGATGTTTTCAAGAAAATTCATCAGGTCATTCTCCAGTGTCTGCGTACCCGGGCAATGATCACAGATTTTCAACCAACATTTCTCTGTAGGATTTTCACAGAGTAATTTAAAAAACAAGTCAAGATACGTTTTGAAATGGTTAGGAATAAGTATCTTAACCTTAAGGGTTTTAAACATTAATTTTACATTCTGATGATAAATGCATACGCAGACAGTTTCGTTGCACTTGAACCAGCCAGAATACAATTTTTTGGGCGGCTACTAGAAAACATTGAAAATCCAATTTAAAAAGTAGGATATTGCTCTTTGAAAATTAAACACGGTTCAGAAACGGTAAGTTCTTGATTTTCACATTCTAGATTCACTGCACTTGGAGTTGCTGGCTCGTTTTCTTTCTTGATAAAGCGATAAAGTCTGCAATAGCAGGTATTACAAAAGTCGGAATAGCTTTTATCCAACTTTGTTCTCCTTTCCACTGCATAACCGTATAGTTTAGGAGTAGGTTTCCTGTAGCTTTTAATCTTAACATGGCAATTTGAGCAGTCGTGTTTCATTGTATTAAACGTTTCTTTAGTATGGTTTCAGTTCGGTTCACTCAATGTGGATTAATTCAAAATATGAGTTAAGTGTACTCAGTCGTGGTTTACGCTGCAACTCAAATTTGGCATGAGTGTCCCTGCAATCCTTATAAGCACTCATGCTGAATTTGGACGCTAACGGAGCATTGTGGCTCCAGTTATAGCGTAAATCATGGCTGAGTAAACCCTAGCAATGTTGGTCTCTGCTTTTAAACAATTTGAGGCTGATTTATAGTTCTTACATGTAATGGGGTCAGGATTGGACCAACCTCCCCTAATTTTGATGAGTACATTACTTCACAAATAAAACTATCATGAATTTATTAGGAATAAGTTTGATAACTTCAATGGGCTTCAAATGGTGAGTTGACAACTTGGCAGGAGGGTGCGACCGACCTCTGGTCCTCACAAGTTCCTACCTCACGCCTCCACGAGTCATATGATCACAAAAGACTGCCAGCTGAAACATGGAGACGCTGGTTGGCGTAGCCTGGGCAATGTTGTCAATCCGACAATAGCGAAGTGAGGGGGTGCGACCGGTACATCATATCATAATTTTCCATTCTCATATCTTTCAGGTCTTCCAGGTCGTCAGGTATTACAAAATAATTTAAACTTTAAAATTCTTTTTTTTTCATGGCGGTCATACATTGCCTAAATTTTCTGGTTCATAATGGATGCGCAAGTTTGTCTACAATTGCAACAAAACAGCAGTCGGCACACATGTTATTTTCAATTCATATTACAATATACCCTCACTATATATTTTATCTTATAGGACATTGTTTATTCATAGCCTAATTCTGTATATTTCATTACATGTATTACGCCAGAAAGGTAAATTTCTCTCAGGTACCATACAGTTTAGGAGAGGAGGTCTTGCGGTTATAGGATGATCATCTTCTGGTAGAAGCAGCAGTAAGAATGGGGATCAATTTTCAGCTGTATCTAGCACCGTCGGAGTGGCCTTCTCGAAAGTAGCAAGGGATGTATATATAGATGTGTAGATACTAGTATGTGTTATTATATGATGCATGTTTTTTACAAGCTCTAGCATATTTTCATTAATAGAAATGTTGACGACTCTCTCGACCACTCAACCTTTAATTCCTTCATTATATTTTCCATTAAATGGCGTAATATGACCTTAACATTTCAGTACACGATCATCAACTACTATTTGAGCGGTTCAGAGGAACACAGCTGTTCATCATTATTAATTGCATATCATAAATATAATATTATGGAAGAAGTAATAAAATAATTAATAAAATTTTAATTGCTTCAGTTTGGTGATCCAGCCGGTATAATTATTTTATTACATTATATCAAATAATAATCAAAATTAATAAATGCTCTTCATTCCAGAAGGTTATATATCTATATGTCATGATTAAATTCGTAATAATATAATATTATGGTTTTATATACAATTGAATGCTTTATTGATATTTATACCTCAATGAATAACAAGATGACCTTCACATTCCAGAGATACAGTCACCCATCAGTGATACAAAGTGGTACGAAGCTGCATATTATTATTACTGCCTTAATATTATTATTTCAGCAGGTTAATTAATTTAGTTTAACATGGTTATCATAGGCTCGTGAACTCCAACTATTACATAATTTAACTAAATATCCTTATATAATTTTTGCTCTACTATATAATCATATGTAACATATTATTATTACATTACATCTATATTTATATAAATATAATAAATACTGGGTTGGGAGGGAGCACCAGGGTATCATTCAAGCTGAAACTGGACGATGGTTTGATTGACTGCCTGAGTCTAGGAGGGAACAAACAGTATCATTTCTTATCCTACCGATTCGAGTGTGGTGCTGCGAGTTCTACTCCAACAGTTTCAGGGAGAGTGACGCGCCCTTGCTTAACAAGCCACCCTGTAGAAAGCTTAATGAGTATTGCGAATTGTGTTATTCGATTTGTTGGATCATATCGTTGGAAGAAGATTCTTAATTTCCCGTGGATTTCGTGTAAGTGTCTCTGCTTACGGGTCCACCCTCCGTTTTTGGCCCTTCATACAGCGATAGTGCGAATTCAGATCGGTGGCCCAATTTGATCTTGCTGTTAAGTGGAACTGCATCCAAGCCAAGGGCTAGAGGGGATGGTGGCTACCATACATACATACATAAGTTTGATAACTTCAATGAAATGATTCCCGCAGTTATTTTGAAGTGATGGAAAATGATACTCATTCCATGTGTGTATAGGCAAAAAACTTGAAATTTTCAAAAAATTTAACTCAAAAACGGCTCGATGAACATTTGAGATTTTTTGATATGTTATGTAAAAAAATTTTTATAAAAAAATATAAAAATAAATAGTCGTTGTGGTCCAACATTTTGAAAATCATAATAAATAAATATATTGACCATTTTAGCAAATTCAAGTACATAAATTATTTTGATAAATATTTTAACTAAAAACAACAAGTAATATTCTTTCAATTTATATGAAAACAACGAAAATCAGAACCAGTGGTTCAGAAGTTATGATTTTTTTAAATAAAAACTTCGAAAAATGTCGATTTTTCTGGTGACTCTATATCGAACATGGTCACCCCTAATAAAAAATAAAAAATACGGGTCTTATTAGTTTTCGATGAAAAACACACATAAGCGATTTTGAGCAAAATCGGACTACTTTTTTTTTCAACTCTATTCTTTTCCCGTGGAATCGCTGTATTAATATTATTTTTAATAACAGTAATAATAATAATAATAATACTATATATTATATATTTTTATTTCTTATTGTTTTATTTGTTGAATAACTATTTTTGTATAAAATTTACATGTCAGCATTTTGATAGTTGGCAACTTACACTATATGAATCTTAATTAGATTTGGTTTAAGGAAACAACATCAAGATGTTAGGGATCTGGAAATGTAAGTTTGAGATTCTTCATACTAATTCCCATACATACTTTGAATAGCGTTTGCAAAGCCAAATTAAAACCAAATGTGTTTAAATTTTTTGGGGACTATCAGGACCCAAATTGGCGTCGATTAAGCTTAGGGGAGCAAACATTTCGAAATTTGCATCAGCCTAATGAGAAGTGGCGAGTAAATGTTAGCTTTTCATCCAATCGAACTCCGAGGTCTTTAACATGATCAACCTGTTGAAGTGGAGATCCAGCAATAGTATAATCAAACTGAAAAGCATTATTCTTTTCGACCAAAACTTATTACGTTACATTTTGAGATGCTCAGAACCACCATATATCGCACGCACCAATTACTGAATATTTCAAGAAGTTTCTGTAGTTCATAGCAGTCTGCTAGAGTTCGAACAACTAGATAAATTTTAACGTAATCTGCAAACAAAAACAGAAAACCTCCATTAAGCAATATGAGGGAAACATCGTTTATGAAAAGCGAGAACAGCAATGGTCCCAGGGTGCTTCCTTGGGGAACTCCGGAATGGTTTGAAAAATAGTCCAATGAATTGTTTCCAATACTGACAGATACTTGACGTAGCACAAGATAAGATCAAAGCCATGCAGAAAGCAATGGAACAACCAATTTTCTCCAGTTTTGCAAGCAGTAAGTCATGGTTAACTTTATCGAAGGCAGATTTGAGTTCGGCATAAACAGCATCGACTTGGAGTGTTTTACATACGTTCTCCATGCAAAACGACATAAAGCTGATAAGATTCGTTTCAACAGTGTTAGCTTAGCTCCTTCATTCGGCCTATGTAACAAAAATGTTGTTTGTTTGTTTGTTTTTTTATTTACGACACTTTACACAGTCGTGTGCATTCGTGTCGGAAAAATCGGAGTTATTTAATACAGAGTCGTTGCAGTTTCTAATTTTTTCTTCTCTTCTGCATATTTTTCTTCTTTTTCTATCTCTTCTTCACTCAATATGATTTGTTCTTCTTTATCATATTCACTATTTTCTTACTTTCTTTCAAAGTTGTTTGTAACGACACTGTTGCGGAGAACATTTCACAGTTGTGCTGTTCGTTCATTTGTGTTATCCAGGGCATCACGCAAACTTGTTTCGATGTTGTTGCTTCTTTTTTCTGCATCGTATTTCCTGCATTCTAATATTAGGTGTCGTACATTCAACACCGTTCTACAGTTTGGCGGGGTCTCTTTTTTTATTAGGAATGTGTGCGTAAGTCGTGTGTGGCCTGTCATCAGACGCTGATCAGCTGTGCTACCTTGTTCCGTCCATCTGTGTGTGTCACACTTCACTTCTCTGAGTTTCGATTCTCTGGATTCGTACCATTTGTTGCTCCACCAGTTCCTTATGCGTTGCCTGATTGCTCTCAGTGTGTCTTCCGCTGGGATTGGGATATCAGCGGCCGGTTGTTGTCTAGCTTCGTTGGCAAGTCGGTCGGCTTCGAATTCAGAAGAATTGAACAAATCGATTGACTGCTGCCTGTTCTATCTCTTGAATCCATGGATGTTTCGATTTACCTGTTTCCAAGGTCTGTAAGCAACTTGCTGAGTCCGATAAAATTACCAAATCGCTCAGGTTATGTATCGCGATCGCCATTTTTATTGCATACGCTTCCGCGGAGAATATGGTGCATTACTTTGGGAGGCTGTATGTGCCAGCTATGCCATTGTTATAAAAAGCTGCCCCTACAGTATCTCCAGACTTCGATCCGTCGGTGTCCGTGAAAACATGTTGACGAAATACGGCTTATATAAGATAATTCTCGCGTTTTTTTTTCATTAGGGCGAATCTCTCCGGTCTTACTCTCTTTCATATATTACAGCGTCGCTATAAAACTTTTGAGGGGTCCTTTAGTACAGATCGAAACAAAACAGTGCTGGCTTCTCGAATGAAAAACGTAAAGGTGATTGGAATATGAATGAAAGAAAGTAATCATAAAGAGTCTCTCAATGTTAGATTCACTCTATTGAAAATAAAAAAAAAACCTAAAATTGTTCGCTTCAAAATAATCTAATACCTTAACGGATTCAGGAATGTTTCCGGATCGACATCTTTGATTCAATCCGTATTGTGACCATAAGAACAAAATTAAATTTTTCATCCAATAAAGCAAAGAATACCAAAATCGGTTCGAATTTGGCCCAGTAAGAGCCGGTTAAAGAAAGGAAAGTTGCTACAAAAACTTTGCTAGTTCCACAAAGGTTAATGTTACTTCGATTATTCGTCGCTTGCTAAGATTTCACCACCAACACTTTGCGACAAAAGTGACGTCATTTATTGATCAAAATTTATATTATGAGCTATTTATGAATTTGTGATTTATTTGAAACCTTAAATTCAATGAATGACAATATTTTATGGTGCTATTAACATGGTACTTATTATGTCATTGTTTAGAGTTAGATAACTATAGGTTAGATTAGATGGTACTCATCATGTTATTGCTTTTTTTCAGGGAATTTTTAAAGTTGATTTAGTTTGTTCAGAAAAAGAAATCAACATTGCTGATTTTTGGATGTGTTATGTGAAAAATAATCAGCTCTAGCTTTTTTGGCCTACGAACCATCAAAATAACAAAAAAAGAAGATGTTTTCGATGTGTTCTTACTGATAACGATTAAACTTAATTCAATTAACTATCATTTGCGGGCTTTGTTTCAGACACTGGTTGAGCGGTTCAAAAGATACAATTGTTTTTAAAATGTCAATTTTCAAAAAAATTGAAGGAAGTTGAACTATCCTACCACTTTAACACTGTTAGGGTAACCTTAATGGAGAAATAATAAGGAATGGAACGGTCAAAATTTGGTCGACTCATATACAGGTTGCCTGACAAGTCTCTTTAATATCAAACACGAAAATATTTTTTTGCCAAATTCGGTTCTATTTCTCAACATACTCTCCATTTAGGTAGATACACTCTCCTTTTAGGAGCCCAGAAATTTTCTATTTTTTTTATCCTATCCAAATAATACTCCTTCGGAAATCCTTCAAAATAGCCATCGGTTTCAGCCATGAGTTTCAGGTTTGGGAACAAATAGAAATCACTGGGGGCCAAGTGGTGAATGGAGAACCAATTGATACCGAATTTCATTCAATTTGGCTTGAGCAATTGACGATGAATGAGCAGGCGCATTGTCATGATGATAGAGCACACTTTTTCTCTGCAAATGCGGCCGTTTTTTCTAGATTTCATCCTTCAAACAATCCAATAACGCTGCATAATATGCGCCTGTTATGGTTTTACCTTTTTCAAGATAGTCCATGAATATTACACCTTGCGCATCCCAAAACACGGAGGCCATAACCTTTCCCGCCGATTGTTGCGTTTTCGGGCACTTCGGAGCACTTTCGCCCGGTGAAACCCACTGTTTTGCCTGCTGCGATGACTCCGGTGTGTAGTAATGGATCCAAGTTTCATCCATGGTTATGAATCGACGCACAAACTCCTTCAAATTGCGTGTAAACTTGCTCAAATTCTCCTGAGAGGTTGTAACACGAATGCGTTTTTTGGTCCATTGTAAGCAAACGCGGCACCCATCGCGCGTAGAGCTTCTTCATATTCAAAATGGAATGAACGATGTTGCCAACTCGTTCCATTGAAATGTCTAAAGCTAGCTCTCTCTATTTTACTTTTGGATCCTCCAATACTAAATCGTGGATTCTATCAACGTTCTCTGTTGTAGTGACCTCATTTGGGCGTCTAAAACGCAGTGCGTCAACGGTGTTTGTACGGCCTAATAGACCTATTTGTCAAAAGATAAGCTTTCTCTAGTGGAATTTAACGAGATTTGCTCGCGTTTATTAGTGAGCGTTTAAAAAGTGATTCAGTTTTTTTTATTTTCTTAAAAAAAAGTGATCACGTGAAGTGTAAATTTAAATTATCCTAGTTTTCCAATCCCAACAGTTCTTTCAGTACGCTCGCAAAAGTGTTGTTTTTAAAACAGTGTTTTTTATTTAAGTAACCTAGTAATGTTACAGTGACACCAAATCGAAATGATAAAACACAGCAACCAATGGGACAGCACTTAAGTTGTATACGAGTTTGTTGACCAAGTTTGGTTGCATCGTAATGATGAAATATACGTCAAGGTGGATTTAAAGCATCTCTCAGGTCAAGAGTTTTATACGGCTTCCGGAGAAGGAAAGGTTCACGATAAGTTTAAGCAGAAGAAAATGTCAAAGTGCCCGAGAAAATTGGTTTTGCAATTGATTTGCACCCATGGGCTAAAAAGCGAAAGTTTCGTGACAACTGGCACTGTCAACCAAGATATGTGTGTAACGGAATGCATTAAAAAACGTGTATTGCCTTTCTTGAAGAAACTGTTGTTCCGTGTTGTTTTTAACAGATTTCGCTTCTTTTCACTGCGTTAAAATGGCTCAGGAATGGTATTCCGGTATTGTGCCAATCGTACCCAAGTAGAAAAACCCTCCAAGCTCGCCGGTACTGAACCAAATGGAAAAATATCGGGCAATCGTTAAGACAACCTCAAGAGAGAACAGATGGAAGTGAAAAACAATTCAAGGCATATTGGCGTTCAGCATCAAAAAAGGTGAATATATATAAGCGGTACAAAACTTGATGAAAGGTGTGAAACGTAAGGCCCGACAGTTTGGAAAATCGGAGGCTGAATCAAATAATTTTCCTGTATTTTGTAGACGATGAACTTCAAAAATAAATAAGGATTGATCATTTATACACAGATAAAAAGAATATTGAATTTTCTGCGTTACCTAATGCACATAAAGGGAATGCTAGGTTTGGCTGAAAATAATGGAATATTTCATGTCAATTTAAGCCAGATAAAGCCTGATTCTAGCTTCGTTACAAGAATGAACTGAATCAGTACAGTTAGCTGGTTTTTATAGCTAACGGCCTCCTTTGTGAATGCGATGCGTTAGTTTTGTTTACTGTTATAAAGTGATGTAATTTTCGCAAAGCTTACTACAAGTTTTATTTCGTTTCACGTTATGTTGATTATACTCAAATCAAATGATTGTACCCAAATCAAGAAGTAAATTTATACTCTTAAATTCCTTCAAATCATTTACCATTTCCTATACACATACTCTGTATACTACCAAGCAACACAAAACTGTCATAATTGGTTACAGTGACTTGATTGTGACTTGATTGAGTAGCATTGCTGTATCATCAACTCCCTAGTAGCACACATGTTGCCATTAAGTTGAGAAAACATAAATGTGCCTTAGTTAGTCATAATGAAGTTGCTGCAACTAATTATGATCATGATGTGCTTCTTGGGCTATATTGCAACAAGTGTGCTGCTAGGGGGAAAGTTGCAAACATTGTTCCATGGCGCATGAAAGATTGCAATTTTGTTGTTTACGCTTTGTTGGGTTGGAATTAAACGAGGGAACATTTCACGAGCCCGTTAAAATTCATTATTTTTTTCTGTTTATAACACACTGATCAGTGTTCACTTAATCATGTTTGACCAATTGTTGACCGTTCCATCCTTTAAAGGGGTTTTAAATTTTTCGATAAAGAACAAAACACGTAATTGTTATGAAATTTTGAGAGATCATCTATCTTCTTCCTATGGAATTACGGCTTTAGTACCTTCACCATCCCCCATCTATAAGTATTTTTTGTAAATCTCGAAGAAACCGCGTGTGGGTTTCAATTTTAAAAAGAGTTTGTAAGATAAAATGTGTGGTCTCAGGATAAACCTACACCAAACCTTCATGTCCCATAAGTAAATTTTTTTTTTGTTGCCGTCGCATTTTTTTTTAAACGGTAGCATTCGGCACCGAAAGGGCCAATCTTCTTGCCATAAGCAAACAGATATGGTTTGTCTCCGGTCCGGTGGATAGCGACAGTGGTGCAGATGCTGGTCTGTCATCTCGTCGTGCCCTATCACTGACGCTACCATAGATAGACGGACGTTGTCACCGGAATACCAGAAGCACCGCAATGTGTCTTTGAAGTCATGTATCTCGGGTGACCTAACACGAAACCAAAAAAGCTCCTTCTCAGAATTCAACCGGTAGACAGAGTTTGCTAAATTTTCGGGGCAGACGAACATTATAATGTGATTGAAATAGATGGCACCCGCCATATGAGTACTTGCTAATCCTGAAAAGTGATAGCAGTTTCGTGTGATGGCCTCCGAAATACGTTTTTCTCATCTGGAATATATTGATCATTTGAATCGTACATTGTCTGTCTAAACATCACTCAAAATCCCACATTGCTTCAAATTTCAAACGAAAACTCGCTGACTCACGCTCTCTCAACCAGCCCGGCCAGACTCTACGCCATTTTTCCAACACTCGAATCCATAAAGTAGCATAAACACAACACCGCAAAACAGACCAAACTTTCCAGCATGTGTACGGCGTTGAATCCAGCTCCGGGGATAAAAAAAAATCACAAAACCCACGGAAAGACAAACGAGCATAACGAGCGGAAATTTACGCCCACCGCTGACTGTTGCCCGGACACATATAAAATACGAAATAATTTGCGAAGTAATCTGTCTTAATGCAGGAATCGCTATTTAATCGTGTTTAATCCGCTTTTCCTCGGCACCGAGTGGCTCCATGTCTCGGACAACGGTCGAATTTTTTTTTGTCTGTGGTTGCCATTTCCGGTTGTGAATGTTTCATTCGGTGTGGTGTTTTTCGCTCGTTCACTTCCATTCCGAGAAACCGTCGAGAAAAGCTGGTTCGTCCCGCCGGCTGGTTGGCTTTTCGTCCAATTTCCAAAGGCTTTTCTGGATAAAACTGAAACAGATTTCCGTTCCAATTTGTGTGATAATAAATGGTACAGAGAGGGGGAAAAAAAGCTGGTCAACCAATTGGCCATGTCCAGCGTCGGTAATTGATGACGGTGGGGGTTAGATGATCTAATAGGATGTGTTGACGATTGAGTTAAACCAGGATTGGAGGAATCAATTTAATTTGGGATTTAGGTGCTTTTTTAACGGACATCCTAACGATATTCACACAACCGGTGGATGGGGGATTCTATTACAGTTTTGTGATTAATTCTATTATCGTATCTTTAAACTGTACGTGTACTGTAGAAGTTTAAGTTTATTCGAGACGGCATGACCTTCCCCGTTCCTTCACCTTTTTATTCCATAAGTCCTCCTTTTCCCTCATTTCCCTCGTCGAATACCTACAGGACTTTCGACATATCATCATTGGCCCCGGTCTTCAAGTTGCTTGGAGGTCGGCGACTGAGGTCAGTAGTCACTTTCTTTTCAAATTCGATCTCTATTTGCTAGCTGTTTTATCAGGTAAATCCAGCGCCCTTAGGTATGTTTACTCTATACAAAGGCCGTTAGCTCCCGTTTCAACCCTAAATTGCGCCCTAATGCACTCCACCATTTAATTATTGACATATAAGGTCTGTATTCGCAATAATCCGGACACCTCGAAACATTAATAAAACATAAATTTCGCATTAAATTTCCGTCGTAATTGTTTATTTCAGATTCATGGGATGTGTTTTAACAATTCGTGAAGACAAAACATAGTTATTCGGTATTTGCCTAAATTTTTCGAACTTTGCGCTTAACTCCGTCCATTAGGGTTTATACAGACTCTTCAGAAATCGTAGAAGCCGTCTTTGTCCAAATTTGCTTCCGCTCTATCAGAGCCCAATATCTCTAGATTGGTCGTAGCTCTGGGCAATTTGGCGGGTTTGAGGTTTTTGGTGCAATGTTCGCTTGATTTGCTTGGTACCACTCCATCGCAGTTTTAGCGTATTGGCATGATACCAAATCGGGCCAAAACAAGGGTTTTTCTTTGAGACTTTTGATGAAGGGTAGCAATCGCTTCTGCAGACACTCTTTCTGATAGATGTCCTTGTTGATTGTGGCTGTAGTGACGAAAGATTTACTTTTTGTGCCACACGTGCAAATTGCTTGCCGCACAAGGTATTTTTTGGGAAATTTCGATGCCTTCTTCGTTCTAAAATGCTCATCTGTAGCATTTCTGGCCATAGCAGAATAAAAAGCCAGACCTGAAAGCTGCTTGAAATCCTCCAAGATATAAGTTTCATCGTCCATAACAACGCATGAAAACTTCGTCAAATATTCGCAGTACAAACGTCGAGCCCGTTATTTTGCTGCCAAGTTCTGTTTGTCGTTGCGATTTGGAACAGTTTTTACTTTAAAGGGTGATACGGTCAAAATTTGGTCAAGGGAAAACGCGTGTAAATCGGTGAAATCGTTTATTTAAAAAATCAAATTAAATTTCTTTTTCAAGTTCAATTAGTATAAAATTCAGGAAAAATATTCAGTTAGGCTTCCGCTTTTCCAAATCCGAATTGCCGGGCCTTACGCTTGACCCCTGCCATCAGATTTTGTACAGCCACCTTGTCCACCTTCTTCGCCGCAGAAAGCCAGTTTGCCTTGAACTGCTGCTCGTCCTTAGCAGTTTTTTTGGTCTTCTTTAGGTTCCGCTTGACAATAGCCCAGTATTTCTCAATTGGGCGGAGCTCTGGCGTGTTGGGAGGGTTCTTGTCCTTGGGAACCACCTGCACGTTGTTGGCGGCGTACCACTCCATGGCCTTTTTACCGTAATGGCAAGATGCCAAATCCGGCCAAAACAGTACGGAACAACCGTGTTTCTTCAGGAAAGGCAGCAGACGTTTATTCAAACACTCTTTCACGTAAATTTCTTGGTTGACAGTCCCGGAAGCTATGAAAATGCTGCTTTTCAAGCCACAGGTACAGATGGCTTGCCAAACCAGATATTTCTTTGCGAACTTTGACAGTTTCGTGTGCTTGAAAATATCTGCTACCTTTCCCTTCCTTTTGCCGTATAAAACTCCTGTCCCGGAAGCTGCTTGTAGTCGGCTTTGACGTAGGTTTCGTCGTCCATTACCACGCAGTCAAACTTCGTCAGCATCGTCGTGTACAGCCTCCGGGATCGCGCTTTGGCCGTCGTATTTTGTTTATCATCGCGATTTGGAGTCACTACCTTCTTGTAAGTCGATAGTCCGGCTCGTTTTTGGCTCGATGCACGGTTGTAGACGATACACCCAGCTTATTTGCGGCATCTCGGAGAGATAGGTTAGGGTTTCGCTTGAAACTACCGGCAACTCTCTTTGTCGTCTCAGCGGCTTCCGGTTTTCGATTTCCCTCGATCCAGACTTCCTGGCTGTCAACAAACGTTCCCCAAACACTTTAATTACATTTGTAACGGTTTATTTGGCAACTTTTAGCGATTTTGCCAACTTTGCGTGCGAGTAGCTCGGATTTTCGCGATGCGCGAGCAAAATTTTGATACGCTGCTCTTCTTGCTTGGACGGCATTTTGACAACTGAAGAGTGAATTCCAAAATCAAAATAGGAGCAACATTCTACACACACACACCTTCAAAATGAGGGGTGTTCAGGTTTTTTAAATGCAAAATTGAAAGAAATACGTCAAGTTGATATTGACCAAATTTTGACCGTATCGCCCTTTACACGACTTAAGTCTCAAACGTTGTTTTGATCTTTGGACAAAACCAGGCGACATCCCTATTTTACGAGCCACCGTTCGAATGGAGAGATTTGGGTTTTTCGTTAATATCCTTTTCACCTTTTAGTCCATCACAGTATCAGCGCGTCCAATGTTTTTGGTCACTTCTCGGTTTCCTGTCCACCGTAAAACGTTCCGAAAATGATTTGAGCACATCGTGAACAGTGGATTTAGGCAAATCCAATGTTTTTGCAAGGTCCCGTATAGACAAGTCAGGATTTGCCATACGCCCGTACGAAATTCGCTCGGCACTTGTTTTTTTTTTTCGCCATCTTGAATAATAAACATGAAATGTAAGCATCAATCATAGTTTTTTTCATAATAGACTCTCAGCTATATCACAGTGAAATTTTTCATTCCTACCTGCAATATTTCAAAAGTTACAATAATTTGAAGTTGTCCGGATTAATGTGGATACAGACCTTAATTCCGCTCCGCATCCTTGGCAGTACCGTTAATCGAGTCCCGTGAGTGAGTCATATCTCAGACGAGTCAGAATCTTCTGATCTCGCGGGTGGAGCATGGTCAAGGGCAGATAGGCCCATGGTCAAGGGCAGATAGGCACCTCGAAGAGTCGGAAAACAGAACAGTCTAAGTCCCATTTGACAACATGCATGTCTGTAAGAGCGCATTGGCCTTCCCAGACACTCCGTAATCAACCTCATCCTCGATTAACGAAGCGATAAACTACAGCTTCTGGCCTACATAACACTCATTGTCCTCAGCGAGAATTATGTCAATCGGGATCATTCCGGCAATGACGCATACTGCCGCCGACGAAATAGTTCGATACGCACTCAGGACTCGCGTGGTCATGACCCTAAGCGTACTGCTCAACTTCAACCGGTTTTGCTTAGTTTTCAGCGCTGCGACCCAGGCTGGACATCCGTATCTCAGTATCAGTGATGATACACTAGACAGAAGACGCCACGTGCTATAACTAGCTCCATAGCCAATCGGCATGATTTTGACTACCGCACTGATGGCCTTCGCTCCCACAGGCATAATCTATGGAACCTTTGAAATTTAGCCGTTCGTCGATTATCACACCCAGAAACTTCAGCACGCGCTCTTCGAGGCTATGGCAAGCCCTCCGTTGACGATTTGTGTTCACCGTATGACTTTGCAGTAGCTGACCATCAACTCCTCCGTTTTGTGCTGGGCTATCTGCAGCTTCGACCCCTGCATCCAGTTTACCATTATGCTGATTGCTTCGGTCGCCAGCATTTCCACTTCTCTCAGTGTTTCACCTTCCACCAATAATACGATGTCATCCGCAAAGCCAACGATTACTACGCCTTTGGGAAGCTTCAGCGTCAGCACTCCGTTGTACATCCCGTTCCAATGTGTTGGGCCAAGGATAGAACCTTGCGGATCTGCCGCCGTAATATTCACCGATTTTAACCCAACGGAGGTCTCGTAGATCAGCACCTGGTTCTGAAAGTAACCCTTCAGAATTCTGCACAGGTTATCAGGGACCTTCATTCTGTGTAGCGACTCGGCAATAGCCTCCCAGCTAGCGCTATTGAAGGCGTTCCTAACGCCAATCGTTATAACAGCGCAATATCGATCGCCTCTTTCTGTTTGAACGTCTTTACGGCTGTCTCGACCACTGTCCGAATGGCATCCACCGTAGACTTCCCTTTCCGGAAACCGAATTGCATCATCGATAGTCCGTGCACGCACTCGGTGAATTTCGTCAGCCTGTTGAGAATGATCCTCTTCAGGAGTTTTTGGCCAATACGATGCTGGATCCCCCGGAGGCTTTCCTGGCTTCGGCAACAACGCTAATTTCTGCAATTTCCACCTGTCTGAGAAATGGCCTTCCTCTAGACATTTCTGTAGCAAATCCTTGAACATTTCCAGGAATGCCTAAGTCGCCACTTCCAGAACCACGTTAGGGATTCCATCCGGTCCGGGTTCTTTCCTTACCTTAAGCCCTTTCACCACTGCCCCGAGCTCATTGTTCGGCACTTGCATGCCCTCAACATAACTTCTCTTTTTATCTCCGTACGGTGTACGTAGCCACGACGTTAGATCGTGCGTCGAGAAAAGTCCGTCTACGTTAACCTTCAGTTTAGCTGGACATAGCTCTGCAGCCATTGATGGACCTTTGATCTTCCTCGTGACAATACGGTACGCGTCGCTCTAGGGGTTAACATCAGCGGCTTGGCACAGCTCCTTGTAGCAGTTCGTCTTGCTCAGCCTTATCTCTCGTTTTAATTCGGGGTGTGGAAGAAGTTCGCCTCCCCGTGGTGCACCTTGGAAACGTTAAGCTCCCCTTAACGGCTAAATGAAATACAACGGAGGAAGCACAAAACTGCGTGGAATCCGGCAGAAATTCGTAAGTGGTCGTGACATAAGGAACAGGGACGACCATGAGATGATTCCTGGTCCTGTCTTTCTCGATCGGAGGAGGGACCATACGACGCGAGATTCAGCAGGAGCCGTAAGTGATCGGGTAGGGAAATCGAGAACGATCTGAATGTACCATCAGACTCATTCCCACACCCTGAGTTTTTCAGGAGTCTGTTAGCAGATTTTCCATCCCGTCAAAAAAAAAAGGTCGCAGTGCCCCTTCAGTGCCCTCATCAGCTAGTCTTCTGTTGAGATGAGTTAGGGTGTGGCAGTTAGAGAGCTATTACTGTCGCCTCCTCAACAAGAGACTTTTTGAGCGTCTTGAATGCTATGCTTTTGATGGTAGGATCCTTCTTCGGGTTGAAGAGCATCTCACCTTTCTGGGTGCGCCTGGTTTTCAGCACCTTCTCCCCTAGGTGCTTCAACTCCGGATCAGTTCTCACTTTTTGAGGAGTTCAGCGTACGTCGTTCCGCTGTTTACCTCAACAATAAGAGTGGCGCCCTTACTTCGTTCCCAACAAGGCCTAGGTATCTGCTTTTTCTTCTCTCCTGAAGTTTTCACTTGCTACTGGTTTTTCTTATTTTTGTCTTTCTGGTTGCCGACAGTGCGCTATTCAGTGACTTGACCTTTCTCCTTGTCGTTTTTGAGCTTTTTCAGCTCCTCCTCATCTCCTGGTGTGTCCCTTTTACTTTTCTCCGAGCGTGGATTGTGGGGTTCCTTTGGCATCTTCAGTGCTTCAACCGTTGCCTTTTGACTATGCTCAAGAACCTTTTCAGCAGTCTCTGCTCTTATCCTCAGTGCGTCCGTTCGCATTAGGCTGCAATCACGCGTCACCATCTCTTTGAATTCCTTGTGAACATTGTGCCTGTCCTTTACATAATCATAGAGTTTGTCGATCCGGTTTCAGACTACCTTCATTGTGTCTTTCTTCCCAACACTAACCCCTCGAGTTGTGCTACTGTTGCGTTGCGGAGTGAACAGCTGAGTAGGGAAACACTGTAACTTGCCACTGGTGGTTCTTGCAGTGGCCTCAGAACTCTTCCTCCGTTGTACTCCATTTTGTTGGGTCCCCCCTCCAAACCGCTATCTCCACACGTTGTAGATAGTCGCCTGTTGTGATCCCATGGTTTTCTTTGAATCAGGGAGGCCATGCTGACACGGCCCTTCGTGGGAACCGTATAAAGAGCCGGGTCGGCGTAAGTCAGGAATGTAACATCTGAGCCTACTACTCAACACTTAAGGTGACAAGCTTTGAACGTATCCGGAGGCCTGCCAAGGTTTTACCGGGTCGGGGCAGCCGCACCATTAGCCCACTTGCCATTTTTGGAAGTGTCACCTTTCCAGTACTGAGGAAGCGGAATAACCCGACTACCAGTCCTGCGCGTAAAGTACAATCCGTTGATCCATGTCATATCCTTATTCGATGCTATGACCAATATGCCGTAATTTAGGGTCTCACTGGCTTTGATCCTAATGTGCTGGTTGGCACTCCTGGGTGAGGTGAGCGCTGGGGACTCCAAGCTCCATCCACGTAAACTCGCAGAGGGGTGAGAGGGGAGTGTCGTTAAGCCCTTGGTTGTGTCCTCGCAGTCCCTGCTGCCCTGGAGTCAGAAGAGTAAGGGACTTCCGAAATGATTTCTAAAGTGCACATGCAAGATGTACAAAAATTAAATGTTATGGTGGTGCCAGCTAAAGTACCCAAAAGAGCTGCACATCGAACAGGTATTAGTGTTCCTAAGGGCGTAATTTACCAAGCAATAGGACTCCAAATTTTGATTTTCAACTGACCCTTAGCATTTCTAAAGCTAATAATTTTCGATCAACTGTCAGGATCGAATGCCGCATTCTTAAGCACGACAGGAAAGCTAACCTTGAAATAAAAGATGTTCATCTAACTAAGTACAGCATCTTTCTGAAGTGATGAGGTCACCTTAAGGTACAATGGGTAAAGGCAACAAAAGGCCGCACTGTTTGTGAAATGCATAGAGGAGGTGTTGGTGGACACGAAGTCGCTGTCGTTTTGAAGTGTTGTGCTCTGCAAAATGAAAAATGAAAGAGCACATCAGTTCCCAAGTAACAATTTTAGTTCTTTTCCAGCTGTATAACTGTTCCTGGCTTTGTTGATGAAATTGCATTTAAAACTGTTATTCTATAAATTTTCCACCAACACCTCCTCTATGCATCTTCAAAGCCGAAATGTGTTCAAAATGGCCCACTCTATAGACGGTTGTGAAAACAAATCATTAAAACCTTTCTAAGACCATACAGATTTTGAAAATGTTCTAGTGAAAGATGCTATGACCACTTGAAAACCTTCATAAAATCTATTGGCTGCCATCAAAACCATTATAGGGCCGAATGACCACAGCTGTCAAACTTCATCGCGATATCGTGGTTGGTTTTTGTTGTTCGGCTTTGTTCGATTCTCTGCTCTTCTGATTCATTCAACAGTAAAACAGGAAAAAAGTTCTAGTGTTGCGGGAAATTTTGTTTGGTAGCAAAATATCCAAAACAAATTGAGTGTTTTAATCAGGTTGCAGCTAATCATTTTTGACTCAGGCATATTCATTTGCCCATATCTCCTTTCAGAGGGTCGATTTCAAAATATGATTTATGATGAACTTGTAGTGCATGAGTAGATCTACAACTTTGTCTGACAGTACATTGCTCTAACTCCTATATCTTCGACATGAGAGCGTATATTCACAGTGATCTTCACGATGATCCTCGCGTGATCTTCACCGCGAATATCATCGCGAAGATCACTGCGAATATACGCTCTTATTCCTCAGATATAAGAGATAGAGCTATGTACTGTTAGACAAAGTTGTAGGTCTACTCAAGCACCATAAGTTCATCATACATCATATTTTGAAATTTAGCTTCTGAGAAGAGCTATCGGCAAATGAATATAGATAAGTCGAAATGATTAGCCGCAACCTTGGTTTTAATAGCCTATCATGCTCCAAATCATATGCGAATTTTATTTTATGATGAATATTGGCACGATAAATTAATCATGAAACTCCTGAAAATTGATGGAATTCAATAAGGTTATCGAAAAGAATACTGGATTTGGTCTCCGATCAACAGTTCATTTGTATTACATTTAAAATTTGGTGTACTTATTTTACCGTATTATAATTATTTCATATATTTTAATCACAGAAATCACAGTTTTCCAATAAGCCAATTAATCTTCGCAATGGCTACTATAAAACTATTTGGCCATTTGGTGACTCCCTCAATGCCAATTTGCCATTTACTGTATTTACTGGAGGCGAAATGGTTTTAAAATGCTTTTTCAACTGACCGTAATAGGAAAATTTGACTGAGTCCTAAATAGGCATTTGACGAGTTCATAACGTCAAAATAAAACCTTTAATGGGCGTAAAAAAAACTTTAGAAGACAAGGTTTTTAGGTCTTCGTAAAAAAGCTATGTAGGTTTTCATAAACCTGAGTAAAGTTTGAAACCTATTGGCACCTCTTACTGCCATAATAAAACCAAATTGATTTCAAGTGACTTTCATAAAACTTTAATATAACTTAATAAAGCTGGGTGGTTTTGGCAATGTTACTTGTGTAATCATGGTGGCCGTTTTTAGACTCTGTTCGAATTGCAATTGTTAATCGTTAACGTCTAACGCCTGCTTCGTTTTCATTTGCCATGTAATTTTCATCATAAGAAGTGTGCGAAAAGAATCACAGACATAAACGGTTAACAACCCTTCTTCCAATTTACTTTAAAGGAATCGCGAGTATGAAAACCATGATATATATGCCACTCTACTGTTCCAAGTCAAAACTTATTGCGGAGTAAAGACTTTTTTGAAAGTTGACAAACCTGTCAAAGAAAAACAAATTACTGCCTTCACAAGGAGATAATTTGCTGATTACCAGACCTTAATTGTCCTCATTACACTGCCTTTTACCTTCAACCTCTAGTTCTATGATGTTGATACCTTTATACAATTCTTTATATCAATATGCCACCATCTGTTCGGAGCTCGTGAATCCTCCGTCCATAAATTGATCCGACAGTTTTTTTTGTGTGCATTTTTTTTAATGCCATGCCATCGTCAACTTTAATTTTAATGTCCAATCACATCATTCCCCGTCGCTAGCCCCAAACAGTCATATATGATGAAAAAAAAAAAAAAAAAAAATTGGCAAAAATGACGCTCCGGAAGAATGCATTCGTCATTACATTGTATGAAATTGGACGTGATTTTAATTTCGAGCGTAATTGAGGCGGCAAATTAGGTTTTCCCGGCTTGCTCGAATCGAATCGGACCAATATTTCAGCGACGGGGTGGTTTGCAAATTCCTGTTTGCATTAATTTCGGGTGAAATTCATGAAGTTCACACCGAATTAAGCGACGCATGTTGAACAAAACGATCCCAGGATAATGAAATCCTGTTTACTATTTCAACTTGGCGATGGTCAATTAGTGGCGATTTTTACGAGTTGCTGTTTGTTTTGCATTCTTGTGCGCTGGTTTTGGCCGGGAAACTTTCTCGGTAAACATTTTATAGCTTATTTTATGCGGAATCATTCCACAAGTTTCTAGCCAGCCATCAACCATTTATTTCTGAGGCAGCCAGAAATCTGCCCATCCAAAAACTCCATTAGCGAATGCTTCTCATCAAAAGAACATTTGGAACTTGCACTACGGTTGAAGATGAAGGGAGATAGATTTGTTCAGTTAATGCAAACTTTCATCGTAAAATAAAAATGGTAACATTTTGCTCGGAAAAGGGAGATCCATTGTGAAGCCAGGCTGTAGCGAAGGAACGAGATTTGAAAACATTGTTGGGCATTTGGGAAAACGCATGAATGAAGGAAATTGAAAATACAATTGCCAAAGGTTGAAAGCTCATATAAAGATGCATCAGTGTAACTTAGTGGAAAAGAAAATTATTGAGACTTACCTATTCTAGATACGGGGAATTCGTTTTGTTATGAGTACTTTTGCTACTCTTGCACAGAGTTGACTTTTATGTTTGCTATGATTGATTTGCTCCGTGAGCCTATGTCTATTACAACCGACATAATTTCCCAGGAGTAGAAAGTGTTTTTTTTAAGTGCCAAACATCTCAGGTTATTGTAACTATTTTCCGCAGCCCTTCTTTATTCGGCTCTCTTCGGAATTCTTTCAACCAGCGTGTGCAAACAATAGAGGTGAGTTATATCAGGAACATAACCATGAGATTAAAGTATACAGATAAAAAGAAACATTGAAATTTCTGTGTTATCTAATGTACATAAAGGGAATACTAGATTTGGCAGAAAATAATGGGATATTTTATGTAAATTAAAGCCAGATAACGCCTGCATCAAGCCTGTTTTATGAAAGATTGCAAACATTGTTGTATGACTCATCAAAGACTACAACCAATGGCGTTGTTTACGCCTCCATTGGCTTGGAATTAAACGACGGGGAAATTTTACGCGCTTGTTAAAATTAATTATTTTTTTCTGTGTAGGGCCACGTCCTGGAAAAAAAGACTGCCCTGAAGGAGATCACAGTGTGCCGTGTTCACGAGTGGACGTGCTTGTTTTTATTTGCTGACATATTTTTTTTGTATTCCTCAAATTTTCTGACTATTTGAAACTAAAGAAATGCTTCGCAATTTGTCATAGAGTTCAAGAAGGTAAGAGCTCACGAGTGGTGTTTCGTTTTTACTACTTTTGTGGCTCAAAAGTGAGAGAGCCGATGTGAAATTTCGGGAAGTCTGGTCCTGTTTAATAACGGGTGGCAATTAAAATTTTGGATTTTTTTCGAGGCCTCTATGCTCAACAACAAACGAGCTCAGAGAGAAATAAGAGTGTGTATGCGTTAGCTCTATCTCTCTTCTTTCTGCTAGTATTTTCTGTTTTGTTTATGCTTGCTCAGTTTTGCTCAAAATGCCGTCGAAACAAGAAGTATTTCGCGAGCGCGTTCTACAGTTCTACGAACTGCACAGAAATCTCGGCAAAACGTATACGGTACAACATTTTAAAAGCGAAAATGTTGCGACTTCGACTGTTTACCATATCCTAAGATCCCCAACAACTGCTCGCAAGCAAGGTAGTGGAAGACCAGCCAAAATTATGGACGCAAAAGGACTTCGTTCTCTTTCCCGTGCCTTCAACAACAAGGATTCACTGAGCCAACGGGATGCCGCAAAAAAGTTCAACTGTTCTGACCAGTACATCTGCAAATCATTGAAAAGAGTCGGAATAAAGTGCCGAAAGAAGACACGAGCCCCGGAATATACTGATGCACAGATTTCAACGCTGAAATACCAATGCCGTTGATTGATTAAAAATTATTCCGGAAAAAGTTTTGTTTTGGACGACGAAAGCTACTTCCCTCTTTCGAAGACGCAGATTCCCGGAAACGATCGATACTATTCAACGGATAGTTCTACTACACCTCCGAACATAAAATATAAGTTTAAACATAAGTTTGAACAGAAAGTGATGCTGTACATTGCCATTTGCGAGAAAGGCATTTCTAAGCTATGGTTCAAGCCTTCTGGTTTGGCAATCAATCAAGATGTGTACCAGAACGAATGTTTGAAGAAAATTTTGATCCCGTTTTTACAAAAACATCATGTTGATGGACAATACCGGATAAAGCGTCATCGCATTACGCCATAAAAACACAATCGTTCCTGAATACCCATTCGATCCCATTTGTACCCAAAAACCACAACCCGACAAATCTGCCTCAGTGTCGCCCAATCGAAGATTTCTTCGGGGTTTTGAGTTCCTTGGTGTACAAAAATAACTGGAGAGCCACGAATTGCAAACAGTTGATTGGTAGAATCAAGAGATACATTCGCAAAGTTGACATGGAGGCCGTACAACGCTCCTGTTCCGACATCAAACGGAAGCTTCGCCGAACATCCGATTACGGACCGTTTTCAAATGTTCACTAATTTGTTTTTCAACAATGGACAATGTATCTTTCATTTGAATAAATCAGATCTTCTTCAACTATGTCTTGTCTTTTTATGACAGCTTGAGAAAGAAATTCCAAAATTTTAGTTGCCACCCGTTAGAAGCTTAGCCATAGCCTCAACAGCAAAGAGCTCTGCGTTCTTATCTTGCTCCTTGTTATTTTTGCATTTACGATTATGTAAGTTTGGTCGAGATTATGATACGGTGGTTTAGCATGCATACTACCAAAATGTCATTTAAATTTCTGTCCACTGAGACCGACACATGCAAACGTCCTTTAGCACATGAGCACGAGTTGAAAGAGATGAGCAAATAAATTCAATCAAACACATCTTTCGACGAATTGCGTATGTGTCAGTTTCAGGAGATATAATTTTACACGAAATCTTTCTTTACGTTCCTCGGTTTTTTACAAACATGAATTAGGGTAAGGGGATGTAATGTTAGCCTAGCTCGTTCATTCGACCTATGTACCAAATGTGTCATTAATTTAGCGATAATCACCAAAATCATGTTGCTATCAGGATGACTGATATACTCCGAAGAAATTGACACAATATTAATCAACTTATAGTTGTTCACTTCCACGTAAGTTTCGATTTCTTGAACTTTTGGGGCATCATGATTTCACTGGTCAAGTTGAACAGATCATCTACACAATCTTCAAGTGCTCGAAATTTGGCTTAATTGGATCGATAAAGCAAGTAATGCAATCTGGATGTGCAGAAAATAAAGCTTGCTTCAGATAGAATTGGAACAAAAACAATTGCCTGTATTTCAGTTATTTATTATGTGTTTTCTTCAAACTTTTAAGAAAAAATACGGATAAAATTATTCGTCATGGTTTCGAAGGAATTCTCGAATTTTTCCTGTAACACGGCTCATTAGGGTGGCGCACACCTTCTTCGTCCATCGTTTTAGCTATCTTATTCCACCAGGTCTTCATCTGATTGATGTCTTTGACAACCTTTGTCTTTGCCTTGAGTCTCCTCTTCATGATAGCCCAGTATTTCTCAATAGGGCGGAACTCGGGGCAGTTGGGTGAGTTAAGGTTTTTCGGAACAACCTGGACCCCAATCTCTGCATACCATTCTTGAACGACTTTGCTGTAATGACAGCCAAAACATTACGGGATGGTCGTGGGATCGAATAAACGGCAAAATTCGTTTTTTGAGACACTCTTTTTGGTATAGTTCCGACGTCATTGTCTTATTTATAACGAAAACTTTCGTTTTTTCGCCACAGCTGCAAATGCCCTGCCAAATCATGAATTTTCGTGCAAATTTGTCGGCAAAAACAAATTTAAATTTGGCTGAACCATCCCCCCGAGCCGTTGCCAAGTAAAATTTTTGACCTGGGATTTACCCGAAGTCAGCCTTGACATAGGTTTCATCGTCCATCAGAAGACACCCGTCGAACTTGGTCAGCACCTGGTCGTATAGCTTCCGAGCACGGGTTTTGGCCACACTATTCTATTTTATGGTCCGATTTGGCTGTTTGCTAGCTCAATACGACTTGATTTCTTCCCGGAGTCGAGTTCTCCTCACGGTACTATGGGCAGCACCGAATTTTCTGGCCAAATCATGGTTCGACAGATTGGGATTCTTCTTAATCGTCTTCAAAATCTTACCACGCAGTTTCCGGTCGACAGTTCCACACCGACGATTGGCTTGAGGCTTCCGAATCGTCGTCAATGTTTCCTTATACCGGTTGATAACGCGCCAATCGGTATTTCTGGGCAATTTCAGCTGTTTAGCTAGCCTAGATGCAGACCACAATGGATTTTCCAAATAACTGTGCACAATTTTTTCCCTTCTTTCGGCTTCCATGTTGATTGTTTACAAAGAACAGTCGATTTGCGGAATGTCAAAAATATATACGTGAAGCTGACAAAATTCCCGACACGTGGGCGCCAACTTCCAAATCCATCCACCAGGAGTGCCACAATATGAGCAAAAGTTTGTTCCAATTATAAATGAAGCAAGCCTTAGTTACACGTTACAAACTTACTAGTCACATAGCTCAAATAACAATGATTTTACAAGAAAATCATAGACCCAATATTGGGGACATATTTTTTTGTATGTTCCCAACTATGGCCTGTTGCATCAAAAACGTAGTAAAAAGGTTGTTATTGGTAAAATATCAAGCGGAAATGCATGAATTTGTGGTTGTTTACATTCAAGTGTCTCGTCTAAACACAAACCGAAGGAACAAAATCATTGTTTAGTGAATTATCATGTTTTCATAATTTAAAAGCTGATAAATCATACATAAACATTACTTAAGTATTTCTAGGCAGTTTAGCTTTAGTTTGTTTTGTGAAATGTTGTTTTAAGTAAATTTAATACAGCTAGCAATGCCTTAATTCATAAAATTAGGAAAACAAAACCGTACAAAGACTGCATTTTGTAATAAATCCATCGAATGGGACGAAGTTACATCCATGAATAGACCAATTTTGGTGCTCATAGATCGACATTAAATCCATATCGCTCGTATCTCTCTGACTTTATAAAAAGAGTTATGTAATTTTTCGTGATGTATACTACCAAATTATCAAACGTATCTTAGCAAGTGTAGAACTAGTTGAATCTCGCTTACAACTTAAAAATTGTATGAGTTATAACCTAAAAGGTAATCGATGGTTGCATAATAGGCTGAGTCAAGCGACACATACCCTACGTCTCGTGTAAAATTCATAATTTTAAATGTATGGGATCCAGGATAGATTGTTATTGGCTTCCGAGTTTTTTATAACACCGATGGTAAGTCCATTCAAATTTGATTATTAATACAGATTGCAGAAGATTGCGGCGAAAATGAATATCCGACTGTTTTTCCCGGAATTGTTGACTTACGGCAGCATAATTAATCATCAATTAAAAGAGAGATTTGAGCAATAAAAATGAAAAAAGTGCCATTAAATTATTAAGTCTGTGCCAAGAATAATGTGATCAGCATTAGAAATTAGGATGAGCAACAAAGATGAGAAAGATCTTCGGATAATCTAATTGTGACCGGTAAATCTGTCAAATAACAACAGCTATTAGTATATGTGCAATTAATATGGCAGTATTTCGCCAAATTATGTAATCTGAGCACCAAACTATTGCATATGTCTTTTAATTTTGTTAGATTTTCCCATAAAAACAGTGAAATGAGCAATGGATATTTATTTATCCATTGCTCATTTTACTGTTTTTATGGGAAAATCCAACAAAATTAAAAGACATATGCGAATAGTTTAGTGCTCAAATTACATAATTTGGCGGAAATACTGCCATATTTAATTGCACATATACTAATAGCTGTTGCTTTATTTGATAGATTTACCGGTCACAATTAGATTATCCGAAGATCTTTTCTCATCTTTTATTGCTCATTCCTAATTTTTTAATGCTGATCACACATTATTTGTTGGCACAGGCCTTAATAATTTAGTGGCACTTTTTTCATTTTTTGGTGCTTTTTCTGAATTACTAAGTGCAGGTAAATATTTTAGCCGTTGACTTACCTTACCCATCAGGCCAAGGCTGGTGTGGCCTGTGCTGTACGCAGAAGTTGTCTCAATTATTTCGGCCTGTAACTGAGTAAGTCAAATAACAAAATGGATAACAAAAGCTTATCACCCTCTTGTTTCAAACCCACTAAGCAGCAAAGCATACGAAGAGCAGCAGCAAAGCAACATGCGGATTATTTGAAGACAACAAAACTGACCATGTGCACCATGGTTCTTAGAAAAAGTACTTAATTTATTCTCGATCGACGGTATAGATATGAGAACTTCAGAACAACTCTTCAGGCTGAAGGTTTATTAACGAATGAAACGAAATCCTATGTAACAAAATTCATAGACTACTATAAGCTGCAATCCTTCAATCCGCACATCTCTCGCAGCTTAACTATCCGAACGCGTCCTAACGGTTTGGTTAGCATATCGATAGGCATATCTTCGGTTGAACAGTACACGAACGACACCACTTCTTTCTTCTGCACATCTCTTGCGAAATGGAATCGTGTCGCGATGTGTGTAGCTCTGTTGCTGACTTTCTCGGAGTCCAGCATCTTCAGCGCACTCTGGTTGTCCTCAAAACCAACTGTATTGTTCTGCTTCTCACCGAAACTATCTAGCAAGCACTCCAATGTCTGGACATCCTGTATCGTTTCCAGGAGAGTGTCAAATTCGTCCTCTACAGTCGACAACAAAATGCACGTCTAGCTGGTAGTTCCATCGTTAAACTTCATCACGAAACCAGTGTTGAATCTAGATTACTGTTTTTACTTATCTGTAACCAGTGGTCTCTGGTTTATTTGGTATATGAAGGAACCATCGACCTGACATTTCATGTCCTTTAATGTTGAATTCTGCAGGTAATTGTAGGTAGATCTCCTTCTCAAAAGTGCCGTACAGGAAAGCAGTCTTGATATTGTGAAAATTGTACTCAAAAGATGCAACAGACAGAAATGATCACCAAAATTTATTTTAAGTCGGATATTTTTGAAACTCTCAGGGAATAAAAATACAAATTTGCTACGTTTTTGCGAAGTTGATTGATTCAACCTCCTCTCCTACGCTAAATTCCCGGACCTTGGACTTAACGCTGCCCATCAAATTCTGTGCAACACTTGCGCCATCTTGTTTACACACTTTTATCCACCCTTTTTTGGGGTTCAGAAGACGGTAGCCCACCAGGATCAAAATTTCTGCTCTTCTCTCCAACTTCCTTCTCTTCTGGCTTAGAATTTACACCCACGCCAGCGATCCGAATGCACGCAGATAGGTGTAGGAAGGCTTCCGTCCATGCCATAGTGCATATGGGGTTTTGTTCACGGCCGTTGATGGTAGCATATTCTGGATGGTAGTATTGCTTCTCCGCAGAACTTTTTTTTTATGCTAGCTTCACTTGGTAAACAGCGCATCATGTTAGCTAATGAAAGATTCTTCCTCTCCACTGTACTGTTTTGTTGTGGACTATACGGTTCTGTAAGCTGAAGTACTATTCCTTTGTATGCCAGATACTTCTTCAACTTTTCACTGAAGTACTCTCCTCCACCGTCCACACTCAGCATCTTGGATTTTCGGTCGAATTGGTAGCTGACCAAACTAACTTACTCTTGAATCTTCTCCTACGCTTCCGATTTCAAATGCAGCTCTGTATAGTGAAAATAAACGTCAACCAGCACCATACTGTAACGATTTCCATTAGGTTTGCCAACCCCGAACATACCGGCTAAGTCTGAGTAGCCTAGATTGCCTACCGCTTTGCTCGTGCTTTCCGATACTTTAGAAATTGATACAAACGTCATCGTCCCCTCACTGTACGTTCCGCAATCCTGCATCAGAATTAATTCTTCACGGACGATTTTCCTTAAGCTTCGGTGTAACAACCGGCGTTGCCACACATGAACGCATTGTTTCGGATGTTTTACGTTGTCAGCAACATTTGTTCCGGGTTCGCTTTGAGCTGCTGCAGATTGCCACGCCGTTCACCAACGACCTACACGATTCTATATTTCTGCATATAATAGGACTATTTGTCGAGCATCACACTATATCATTTGTCAGTGATCTTACTCACCGATAAGCCGAAAATCGGCAGGAGGTGGTGTCTTCTTGGCAGTCGGTTCTGGGTTGAAAGCCAGAGCAATTGAGAATAATTTGTGGAGCAGCGTTGAACAGGTCTGGATAGCTGTTGAGTTGGCCGACCGGACATTTTTCATAGGTTTATGGAGCTGTAGCTGGCCAATCTCAGTCGATGAAAAACCAGGAAAATGCACCCGGTGAATCTGTACTTTTGAAAGCTCTCCAAACTTGATCACCCATCGTTGCCATTTCTTTAAGATTTCAGCAGAAATTTCATCGTCCCACCCTGATTGAGTTCTCCAAATATCTTGGATAATGATACAACCATGCACAATAAAGTGTGCACCACTTCAAAACCGTAATCAAACGAATTTGGGACGGAATGCCGATGGAAGTCATGCGTGCCGCCTGTGACGGTTTCGAAAAACGCCTGGTTTCGAAAAACGTCTGGAGCTGGTCAAGAAGCTTAAAGGCGGTGTTTTTTCAAAACATATGCTGTAGTTGATTAGTATTGAATTGCAATATAATGGGTAAAGCTATCAATAAAATCTGGATTATCAATTTGAAATAAATAGAGTTTTATTTTGTATTGGCTGACCCAACGGACTTCGTTCCGTCTAACATTAATTTATTGCTAACATTAATTTATTGCATGACATATCATAATGAAACTATCCAAAACAACAACGTTTTGTGCATTTTCAATGCGACAATTTAGCACTTGCCTCTGAATTGAAGATGTTCTATTAACTGATTGTTGGAAATCGGGTTTATCTTGAAGTTTGCTCAGTTTGAAAGTGAAGAAATTTGAATTTATTATGTTGAATATAATTTATTTGTGATTTTTATGCATTTTTGACAAACAAAATTTGGTATTTTTTAATGGAAAAATGCCTTTTATTATTTTCCAATTTTCCGACTTTTCCTTCGAAATTTCCCAACTTTTGATTTCTCTGAAACTTTTTTGGGCAAAAAGGAACAAATCATCCGAAGACTCCATCAAGATTGGTTCAGCCGTTCTCGATTTTTAGCGTCACTAACAAACAAACATTCATTTTTCTATACAGAGATTTGATTTTTTTTTATGGAAAAATGCCTTTTATTATTTTCCAATTTTCTGATTTTGCCTGGAAAATTTACCATTTTTTCTTTTTCTTTGAAACTTTTTGGGCAAAAGGAACAAATCATCTGAAGACCCCGTCAAAATTGGTTCAGCCGTTCTCGAGTTTTAGCGTCACTAGCAAACAAACATTCATTTTTATATATATATAGAGAGAGAGAAGATGAGAATATATTGGACGCGGTAAGTTTAAGAAATGACTAGTATTTTTGATTTAATATTAGCATTACACTATTGGGGCTTATTAAAGCCTGTTGGTTGGTTAAATTAAATAAATAAATAATGTTGCCAGTCAAATCCAGAAAATGGTGCAAAGCTTGATCATTTAGATCATATTGAATGCACCAACGTCGATCCCGTTGGCCTTCACTTTCTTCCCATGCACTACCGTATTGCTCTCGTTGTGGAAGGTGTCCAGGGATTCCGACAATGCCTCGTTATTGGTCATGTGCGACGTGACCCCAGAATCCAGGACCCATAGTCTTCCTTTGTTCGATCATTTCGAGCAGCTGGACACGTCGTTTGTAACCATCTTTACCTTCTGCTTGGGTTTCTTCTGGTCAACCATCCTGCTGTCCTTGGCCAGTTTCCTACAGTCATTACGATAGCGTATTTCTTTATGACTGAAGAAACACGTCCCCTTGAGTTTTCCAGACGATGTTCCGCAGTCTCGCTTCCCGTTCGCTGCACTTTCTCTACCTCCTCAGTCGGCGCCGGTGGTGTAGTTTTGAGCGTGACTGTTACTTGGCACCGCAGCGGGTTTGGGTTCAGTCCCAGTCGGTGTCGGTGGGATTTTTCTCAGGGGAAAGAATCGCTGGTCACGTTTTCCTTCGGAAGCAAAGCCGTTGTTCCCGGCTCATGTGTTGAAGTCATCTTCCTGGCGTCGGTGGTTGTCGCCACGTGAGAAAATAGGCCGACGGAAATTAATCGAATAACACAAAGACCTCGCATTCATCACGGTGTCATCCAGTAGCTTGATCTTCGAGAGTTCCAGTGTAAGATCCTCCTCGGGACGGCCCTCCAGTGTGGTTACTAGGCTTCCGTAGGCTTAAATACAGCATCGCAATGTTCAGACGAGCCTTCAGTACTTCGCCCATCGCCGTCAGTCTATTCGTGAGCACATTCACCTCATTCAAATAATATGACATGGTTCCACCTTCTTGTAGCCGTCGGGAGCTCAACTGCCACAGGACGTGCACCTTGCTGGAGAGAGAGAAGACCGCTCGTGATACTGAGGCAGTCCATCGCAGCTGTCTTTTGCTATTTGAGCATGAATCACATGACAGGGCTTATGAGTTATCTTGAAGGGACAGTGCCCGTGCCTTCGCATCCTTCAAGATTCATCCGGTTCCATTTGACTTTAGTGACTTCCCAATTTCATCCAGTCGTTTGTTGATTAGCACCAACTCCATCCGGAACTCCCGTATCGGGTAGTTCTCCCAGCTTATGTACGGATGTCTTCAGTTCGATCATCTTGTGAATAAATCTCCAAATCAATCTTCAGAATTTCGCTTCGTCGTGGGCTTCTGGGCCCAGGAATTTTTCGTTAAGGAAAACTTCTCGACTCTCTGGGCATAGCGTATGATTGTACTTGCCACACAATCATACTAATGCAAAACTGGTACCTGGCATCGGAAGCGCTCTATGAATAACTGTGGAAGTCCATTTAGAATACTAATTTTCGACCTAGCATTAAGCAAATTGTGAAAGCAATAAGCTTGAAATGCTGAGAAAGAAAAAATACCCTCGTGCAACGTCCGAAAGCATCGTTTGAATACAGATTTCAATTCAAAATCGACGTATGATTCCTCTTTCACCATTTCACAAAAACAGAATAAATAACAAAATATTTTTGGTCACAAAAACTACTTTGGACAACCCAAATGTATGAAATGTAAGTTCTCTGAAGAACTTCCCTGAAGTTAGCTGCAGAACTTTCCTGAAGTTAGCTGCAGAACTTTCTTAAAGTTCTCTGCAGAACTTCCCCGAAGTTCTTTGCAGACCTTCTCTCCCAAGCAACACAAAACCGACATAGCTGGTTGCAGCAACTTAATGACGACTTGATTTGCAACAAGTGTGCTACTAAAGCTGAAGTTCTCTGCAGAAATTCATTTAAGTTCTCTACAGAATTTACCTGAAGTTCTCTGCAGACTTTCCCTTAAGTTCTAAGAAGAATTTCCATGAAGTTCTCTTAAGGACTTACCCGAAGTTTTGTGAAGAACTTCTTTGGAGAACTAACCCGTAGTTGTCAGAAGTGCGTACCAAAAATACTCATAAAGGGGTAACCAGCCTCTTATGTATGTGCACTAGCGGTAAAAACTCATTACATAGTTCAAAATCAGACCAGCGCCACGCAGTGAAATAATTCTGAACTATGAAGTCGACTTGAATAAATTTCCTGAAAAATATGAATTCATACATGATCTTGTCAATAAAATGCAGATATTACCAAAAGTTCACCTACACTCTAGCGCCACGTAGCGAACGAGTTCTTATCTAATTTTTACACCATGGTTATGTGCGAATTTCAGAACAACTCTTTAAATTAAAGGTTTATAAACCATTGAAAAATAAATAGGGCATTGAACTCATAGCTGTGTTGATGTCTGCCGTGTTGCTGTGATCTGCGAACACTTCTCCTCAACGCGGTCCTCCAATCAGTAATCTATTCTCTGTGTAATTATAGCTGATTTGTTAATAACGGAGCAGCAACCTAGGGCGGTCACTCATGTTCATGATGATGCTCAATTACATCTCATGTAAGTTTCATTATTGTTAAAAGTGAAGAAGGCACCAAAAACGGAAAATTTTAATAGTCTTCATATTATCCACCTATCTTGGCTAGCGATCCACCTCTTGTATTCATAAACTATTTGCAACGCTTGATTCATTTCCAACGTGAGTACAAATCTATTTCCCTTCCGGCTCACCTCAGTACATCCAGCCTAAAACGTGCCACGTTCCAAATAATCGCAAATCGTAAAATATTTCCCCGTCGACAACAGCAAAGCCGGTTGAATTGTTAAAATCCAATCTGAACTCCAAATAAGCCAATTTGGTTGTCGCACTAATTTTAAATTGCCACTAATCCGACACGTGCCACCAGCAAAAGCCCGATAAATCGCAATCAATTTACAAATTTCCCTCGGCATAAACCACCTGTCACGGTTTTAACCTGTGATTTTCGTGCAAATTATTAGCAATTGCTGGCCAGGAGCTGCGCCGGCTATTCAAATTAGAATTCATTGTTGTACACAACTGACCCCGCACGGATTCAGTTTACACCAATTAGCGCTGTAATTCGGTCTGTGTCCGGATACCGAGTGAGTGCCTAATTGGCTGCTTGGTTTTTGTGTTTGTTGACCGGGAATTCACTGTTCGTCCAAACGCAGTTCAATCCGGATTTGTGCAATTTTGAGGTTTCTGAATGCTATGGCCATTGTTGTGTCCCTCGCGAAACACGGTTGTCTGATTTGGGAATTCGGCTTAGGAGCAGTAGAATGCAATTACATGCCAGTTTGGCGATATTTTCCGTTTTATGGCGAATGAATCATAAACAGCCAAAAACAATTGGGTCACTTAAAAATGACAGAATTTTTATTGATTCAGCCCTCGGATCCCCCTCGGGAGGAAAATAACAGGACGTACATTCTTTCACCCCGTTTTATTTCATCGTTTTGCTTTTATTGGCGTTTATATTTATCACCCCTTTCCACCCCAAGGAAGCAAGGAGGACACAATCTACAATTGATGACAATAAAAGATGAAGACAATGGATGGTGGCATCCCTCACCAGCAAACCGTCCCGTGTCCTTGGTTCTGTTGGAATTGGGTTGCCTCGGGAAGCTTCCCACCGGATGTGATAGGATGGTGGCAAAAAATACGTCGGTAGATGGGAAGATGGGAGAAAATTTTTGTTTATCGTGCAATTTTCGAGCATTTACGAGCTTTGCCACAACTCAGCAGCTGCACGGACGTGGTTCGTTTGTCTAAGGCTATAAAACCTGCCGTTGTTACTGCAAATGGTGGATCAAATGGCGCTGTTCAGCAGAGCTCAACGGACAATTGGAAAGTGGTGGAGCTGGAGAGGCGAAATGGAAATGGAATCGAAAATTAAGGATGCAGTAATTGTTAATAGGGTACCATTAATTTGTTTACATAGTGAATGATGTGGATTTGAGAGGGGCTGCGGTGTGACCAAATGAAATACAGCTTACTATCTTATGACCAGGGGCACAGATGGAAGGTTGACATACATTAAACATAATGTTTCGTAAACTCGCTAACGTTCATTTTGTAAACATACAGCCAACATAAAAACGCAAGATTGTATTGGGATTTTCCGATATTGTTCAAAACTAAGGAGTGTATCGAAAAGTAGTTATAAACTTCCAAATAATAAAATAGGCATGAAAACATAGTTAAAATTAACATACTATTTCAGTTTATTATAGCTTAACATGTTTACAAAAGATCCAAACGGAAAAACTAGTCATCATGTTCATTTCTGTAGAATGCCCGTACCTTTGATTTGACACCTGCCATCAAATTCTGCACAGTGACCTTTGTGCAATTCCTGGATGCCGCTGCCCAATTTTTCTTAAAATCGGTCATGTTTTGGGACACTGTACCATCCTTCTTAAATATACGCTTGACTATTGCCCAATAGCGTTCGATCGGTCGCAACTGGGGACAGTTTGGTGGGTTGATGTCTTTTTCTACGAACTTGATGTTATTCTCCGTCAGCCACTGTAGAGTGGATTTGGCGTAATGTGCCGATGCCAAATCTGGCCAGAAGAGAGGAGGGGACTGGTGCTTTCTATACAATGGTAGCAACCTGTTCTTCAAACATTCCTTTTGATAAATCTCAGCATTTATAGTTCCTTTTGTATAGAAAATTGAAGAACGCAAGCCACATGTGCAAATAGCTTGCCAAATGAGCACCTTCTGACCGAATTTCTCCATCGCAACAGTCGTATCTGCGGTTGGCACACGTTCCCCAACAGATTTAGTATAAAACTGCGGCCCCGGTAGCGTTCTTGAATCTTCTTTAACGTATGTTTCGTCATCCATCAAAATGCACTGGTCGACATTGTCCAAAATGCAGCTGTACAGCTTTCGAACCCTGGTTTTGGGACGAGACTTTTGTTCCGGAGTTTGTTTGGGCACTTTCTGCTTTTTGTACGTCTTCAAGTCATTCCTGCGCTTGATTCGTTGAATCATTCCGATGCTGGTCCTGAACTTCTTGGCTAGATCGCGAGTAGAGGCAGATTTGTTCCGTTGAATATAATCCACAACTTTTTGGTCCAAATCAGGGTTGCTGGAGCCGGGTTTCCGGCCACTTCTTGGTAAATCCTTGAGGGAGCACTCCTTACCAAACTTTTCGATGATGCGCTTTACACTTGCCGGGTGAACATTTACTCTTTTCGCAATCTGGTTGTAAGTAACACCCTTTTCGGTGCACCAAGTGTGCAGAATTTTCTTTTAGTCTCAAATTCAATTCGCGACATTTTGAATACAACTTTATCAACGGAAATGAATGAACCGAATAATCATTTTTGACATGTAAACAAAGCAAATGGCGCTTACACGCTAAAAATATATACAGTAGTTTATGCGTAATAACGCATCGAATGTTTATAACTACTTTTCGATACACTCCTTAAACGAATAAATGCATCATCCCCAAGTAACAATCCTTGTTGTTATGTTAAAAAGCAGCTTTCCATAATGCAAAAAAAATGTATAGTTAATTGTTTTACCTTAGGCTGTTTTCATAACCTTTTCTAGCAGGAAGATGAAGTCTTAAACAGTCAAGCTTTCGAAAGTTATTAACAAGGAACTCTATCCTTTCCTAAAGCCGTTTAGTAATTCAATAATAAAGCTCCTTCGTATTTGTTCAACAGAGTCATGATAAAATATTTCATAAGCACGCTTTATCGCTACAAAAACCATCATTAAGGCATTTTGATTCTGGCGAGAGCATAAAGCATGTACTGTAGCAATTTGTATTTCATTAAGTTTTTGATAAGATGCTCAATATGAGTGAAGCATGAGGAAGCAGATGGTTCTTCGTAAACTGTTCGATGTAATATTCAGTGTTGATGTTTACATAAGGTTCAAAGAAAAGAAGAAGAAGTTTTCCTTTCCTTGAAACGTCTCCCAATACCATGCTTTTCGATACATTCTGATAGCGTTCTACAGCTAGTTTATCTTTTGGAATAATGGCAGGACTTTTACAATACCGCGATCATTTTGTTGATTACGACTGTCCTGAAAGAGGAAGAGCTTTCCATCCAAAATAAATCTCGCAGTCACCGTGCCGGAACCAAACAATTTCTGCATTTTTTGGACCCTGGCTTGCTTTTGACGCTCCATCAACCCGTGAACCCATTGTTTCTTGTACAGCTTGCATTCCAGATCATATCTGAGGACCCTGTTCATTGAAGCAGGTGACATTTGAAATTGTTTGCTCAATTTACGGCCAGATTCGGCCGCTATACGTACTATTATCAACCTCACACATTTGATTCGTTCTGGCAGTTCGTCTGGCACTTCATTCGTGTTCAATATGGACATTTCCAACTTTCTTTAACCGTATCAAGATACAAAAAACAATACGCTTGCTCACTTCGAACTGCTTAAGGCTATTGAATATCTGACACGGTCTAAGCTTTGCAAATTTAGCATGGTAGCTGATATATATAAACAACCGGAATCGGTTATTTATCTTCATAGCTGTCAAAGAATACACTTAAAACTGATACAATCAATTCCGCTGTTAAAATAACCTGCTTAAATAAACCAAGACTGAAAAAAGGTGCCATCTATTGTGAGACCACACTGTATTTTAAGATGCTTTCAAGCAAAAACAAATCGTCTTTTTCAATAACTAATAAATCAATATTAATGCCGCTGCCATTTTCATTTCAATCTACATGCAGCTTTATACATTCCCGGCGTCGGTGGTGTAGTGGTAAGCTTTGCACCCCAGTGGGTCTGGGTTCAATTTGTTGAAGAAGGCGATGGTGAAGAGTAGTCTAGTTACCAATGATTGTTTATGATAGTTAAATAAAAGGAAAATTTGTTCATTACCGTTCTGAATCTCAAACTGAGTAGATGTACAATAGGTTATGGGCCGCTAGAAGTTGGAAGTTATTTACGAAGATTATTTTATTTGAAGAAGTTTTCCGCCGTAATTGGATTTACCGGAAGATCTCAAGATGGACGGAAACAAGTTCGCCATCGAGAAGCTGAACAACGGAAATTTCGAGAGCTGGAAGTTCAACGTTGAAATGCTCCTGGTTCGTGAGGAACTCTGGAAGTATGTTGAGGAAGCTACCCGAATCCTCAAACTGATGCTTGGAAGAAAGGTGATCAGAAGACTCGGGCAACCATAGCGCTACTCGTGAGAATGAACCAGCGAAGATTGATCCGGACGTGCACTTCCACGAAGCAAACCTAGAAGGCATTAGTGGACCACTATCAGAAGTCACATCACGTCGGTACTAGTGTAGTGTAACATAATACGTAACATAACCCATTTCAATATTTAACATGCAACCTGACTAATAATCATAAATTCCACGAAGACCTTTTTTCTAGACCCACCAAGTTGACATTCAACGGTCACACCAGAAAACAAACACCAAATACAAAACATCAGTACCTTCCGTGCTGATGTCATCAAACATCCAAATAATTTGCAACCATATGTTTTCCGACCCAGACCCAGAATGCTTACAAATAAACGCATTCATGGTGACCCGGAAAACAACAGACCCAAATTCTTTTGTTATTTCTTTCGGCAACCTTCGTCTATGTACTACGACGAATGGAACGCCATACCCGAATCACCAAATACATGTGACAAACTGTATGGATTTTTTTTTTTTTTTAATAATCATTTATTTGTGGTACAGGCTCACCCGAATAACCTTTACAGAGCCAAATTTTCATACTTTTTTACATCATTTATCTTAAAACTAAAGTTAGAGGATAGAGCCGATTACTCGCGGCCGTCTCGAGGTTAATAGAAATTACAAATTGACGGATGGGAAAGAGGGTGGAATTTCAGCATGGTTTACATAATACATTAAATTTAAATTCAAAATTATTGAAACACTCATAACTACACAACTTTTGGTTTTCTTTTATTCTGAACATTTTGCGAGAAGAGAAAACACACGAACAGCAGAAAAAACTTATACTAAACATACATGTTACAACCAACTACAATCTAATGCTAATGTTAGTCAAAAACACATAAATGAGTTTTAAGTGTACTCCAAATCACGTACAGCCAAAATATCCTCGAACGGCAGCATTGGGTCGTGTACCTCGAGCCCGAAGGGAATCATAAAGCCAAATTGTAGTGATTGGTTCACTACATTTGGAGACCAGTAAGGTTAACGCGCATAGACTAAGTACAAAGTGTAGAATAAACTTTCTAGATTTAAGAGACTGAAATAAAAATCATTACTTATCATTACGCGAACCCGATCGCAAGCTCTTCTCCAATACAAGTATCACAGCCGGAATAAGCTTCCATACTAGCCTATGTTACGCCGAATGATCAATATGCAACACACGGAGGGTGACGATCTGGAGCGGCATCTGAAGAAATGGAAAATCTGTTTGAACGAATCGCCAACGCAGGGTACGATTGCCGGCCAAATCACGATGCTGATGACATTACGAAGCATGCCGGAATCGTACGACAATCTGGGAATTGCGTTGGATAACCGACCAGACGACGAGCTGACCATGGATCTGATAAGAGGAAAATTGATAGATGAAGCCCTCAAGAGACGTGACAATGTTCGTTGTGAATCTTTGCTGAAGGTCCAATCCGGGTCGAAGCAAATGTTGTGCACTTATTGCCATAAGCCAGCGCACAAGAAACAGGACTGCCGATTACTGAACCAGAGGAAAGACTCAAACCCGCCGAAAGATCGAAAAAACCATCTGCGCCGAAGGCACGAGCAGTGAAGGAAGAAACCGTTGATGACGAGTTCGGGCATTTTCAGGACGAAGTTCAAGAACAACAGCTGGACTCACCGATTCAGGCGCGTCAAGTCACATGTGTGGAGATGAAGAAATTCTTCATGCGAACATGATGCCGATCTCCACAGCAAGAACCGTAAGTCCCGCTAATGGCAACATTGGCAACAGGTACCGGACTGACGATCTGCGGTAGGAAAGAATGGTGCAAAGGTGGAAGGTAACCACCTGTCAGAGAGGTTCCACTGGCTCCGGAGCTGGAAACGAAATTTGATGTCCGTTAGCAAGCTGACCGAGTCAGCGAGCAGAAGTTGTGTTTTGCGGGCAACGATTTTGTACTCTCGCACAACGGTAAGCATGCAGCTACAGCCGTGAAGTCTGGAGGATTGTATAATCTAAAGCTTGCAAAAACGGAGTATATAGCGGCAGCGTGTGCAATACAGAAAATGCTTGCACCAGGAACTTGGGGACACCGAGATCCAAATGCCAATCCGTCAATTGGTCAACGATAAGCTGGCTGAAGCAGGAATCCACGCATTGAAGAACGTTCGGCGAAGGAAACGTGTGAATGTTGGGTCCTCAAGGGTGTGTACCGGCTCCGTCTTCAGCATTTCCCCGCAGGAAGCTGAAAGATCATCGAGAGCCAGGTATTGGATCTGGTCCGGCATCCACACCTGTGGCCCTATGAGAACAGTCACCCCAGGAGTGATCAAGATATTTCATGACCATGATTGACGACTTCTCAAGATTTACTGTGGTATATTTCTTGCAAAGAGAAAATCAGAAGCTGCTGAAAGGATTAAGGCACTACGTTCGGACGGTCATAAACAAGGCTTTGGGAAAAAGCCGTCAATCATTCACCTCGACCAAGGCGGCGGAATACAAGTCAAAAGTACCAAGACGATTTTACCGAGCCGAGGGGATCACGCCCAGCATACCGCTGCTTATGCCCCGCAGCAGAATGGTGTCGCCGGCAGCAAACCGGAGCCTGGTTGAGATGGCAAGATGTCTCCGGATTGATGCGAATCTCGGATACCGATATTGGGCGGAAGCAGTCAACACAGCA